>SJYC01033738.1:0-14609 GCA_006408675.1 Madoqua kirkii | reverse complement strand
GCTGGGTTACAAGGCAGGGTTGTCGTCAAGGGCATCGCCAACTCAATGGACATGAGTTTGAGCAAGCTCCAGTAGATGGTGAAGGACAGGGAAGCCTGACATACTGCAGTCTATGGGATCTCAAAGAGTTGGCCATGATTGAGCAACACATTCAAACGATAAAGAGGTTAATAGGGCTACAGCTCTGAGAGGAGTGGGCCTGGATATGGGTGTCAGATATCAAATGACACTGGGTTGGGAGGGAGGAGCTGTGGAAATGGGGGATCAGCTGTCCCTTCTAAAAAGTTGTGGTTCCAGCCCATGCTGGCTCCTTGTTTCTGAAGATGAGCTTGGCATCTGGATCCTTCTGAGAAATATTACCACTGTTAAGTATCAGCCACTAAATCAGTTCATCTTTACATGCCCAGGACAAATGAGATGTAATCTGGGAGGCTAATTTGACCTTTACGCTTCTAGCTTTCAACTTCTGTCCTAGAGGATGAGAAATGAGGTTCTGCTAAGGTGGTGATAAGCACCACATGTTTGTCCCCCAAATTTATATGCTGAGACTAACACCGCCCACCCCGTCCCAGTGATGGTATTGGAGGTAGGACCTCTGGAAAGGGGTGACTAGGGCATGTGAGATGTGATGGGGCCCCCATGATGGAATTAGTGCCCTCATTTGAGGAGGAAGAAAACTAGCCCTCTCTCTCCACCATGTGGGGACACAGTGAGAAAGTGGCCATCTACAAATGGGGGGCCCTCCACCACCCCAGAACTGAATGGTGCTGGCACGCTGCTGATGGGCCCCAGAGCCTCCAGAACTATGAGAAGCCAATGTCTGCTGTTTAGGCCACCCAGCCTGTGGCGGTCTTTCGCAGCAGCCTGAACTCAGATGAGTCCACTCTGGGGCCAGCAGATCCCTTGACGACCCCTGCTCATCCAGTTTGCCTGGGGCGAGGCTTGTCTGCTTTCTTCTTTGCTCTTCCAGGATGCTGTGAGCAGGGGTGCATGTGCGTGTGTAGCTGTATGCAGCCTCCCTCAAGGTCAGGTCACAGACTCAAGCTAAACAGACTTTAGTTCTTCCCTGTGAGCGTGAAAAGTGCCAGAAGTCCCCAAAGAGCTGCTTAATTATTCTTTTGGTTACTCCAGAGAGCATCTCGGGGGGGCGGGGAGTGGCGGGGGGGGTGCTGACACAGGAGGGTCTTTAGGAGGGCTTCACACAGGTACCCTCTTTTTAAAAAATTTTTATTGGAAGAGAGTTGCTTTACAGTGTTATTTTCTGCTGTACAGCAAAGTCAATCAGTTATGTGTATACATATAACGCACCTCTTTTGGATTTCCTTCCCACTGAGGTTACCGTAGAGTACTGAGTAGAGTTCCCTGTGCTATACAGTAGGTTCTTATCAGTTATTTATTTTGTACATAGTAGAGTATATATGTTAGGGCTTCCCTGGTGGCTCAGACAGTAAAGAATCCACCTGCCAATGCAGGAGGCATGGGTTCAGTCCCTGGGTTGGGAAGAACCCTTGGAGTAGAAAATGGCAATCCACTCCAGTATTCAGGCCTGGAGAATCCTAGCAGGCTACAGTCTATGGGGTCGCAAAGAGTCGGACACAACTGAGCGACTAAGCATGCACACAGTGTATATGTATTAATTTCAATCTCCCTGTTTACCTCCTGCTTTTTGAAAGCTTTTCTTTACCACTTTACTTCTACAAAAAGCCTATAGTAGTACCCTTTTTTGAAAACAAGAGGATTTTCACTTTTACAAAAATAGCATGAAGTGAAAATCATGCCCAGTGTTTGCTTTGCGGGGAGCTGAGCTGTTACGGAGGCACTGAGCACACAGCGCAGAGAGAATAGGCCCAGCAAATCTCCTTTCTTCCCCGGAACTGCCTCACATCTCAGCATCCACCTGCGGTAAGCTTTGAACCGATTTTGTGCTTTATCTTGATTTATTTTGTGTATTCATTACCAAGATGTGTCCTAAGGCACTTGCTTCTTTGCTTTACACCATTTCGACTTAGGAAAGATTTCATACGCATGCTCTGCTTTTGTGTATCAGGGGACGCCAGTGCACTGAGAGCTGACAGATTTTAATGGCACCACTCCAGTGTAACACTGCAGACGGTGTGTGATATAGGACTGTGTCCAGGAGGGAGTGGGTTAGTTAACAGGGAAACGCTCAGAGGTAAGGGCTGGGGGAAGGTGGGCACAGGCAGACCCACAGGCCTGCCACCAGCTCCTCCTTGCTCTGGCGATGGAGCTAATAACACAAACAGAAATCATACCAGCATCTTCCCTGGCTGACTGCCTCTGTGTGTCAGTACTTGACAATGTTATTGGATCAATCTTCACAACCACCCCCAGAGTGACATGATATGATTAGTTCCCACTTACAGGGGAGTCCATCATTGGCTTATACCCACAGATCACGCCAGCTGACCCACCAGCCAGCCTGGCCACATTCCGCCCCCCTCGGGGGACTCTGGCCGCTCCTGACCTGCCTTCAGCCCTGCTCATCCGGTTTGGTTCTGCATTTGCTTCAGAGTAGGCAGTGGGGGAGGGGATGCCCTGCACCAGGCTGCTCTGATTACACAACTTACTAACATCCACTCTTCCAGAGGGTAGGAGGGTGGATGACATGGATAGTGTAAAATGTCCCATACAGTGAGTGCCACAATAGGTACATTTTAGGGGACCTCACCTCAATATCAAGTCTTCCCTGGTGGCTCAGTGGTAAAGAATCTGCCTGCCAATGCAGGAGATGGGGGTTCAATTCCTGGATGGGGAATATCCCCTGGAGAAGAAAATGGCTACCCATTCCAGGAGTCTTGTCTGGAGAATCTCTTGGACAGAAGAACCTGGCAGGCTACAGTCCATGGGGTCACAGAGAGTCAAACACGATTGAGCACAAATACACACACACAATAAACACCTCAAAACCTCAGTGGCTTAGAGCATCAAACATTTGTATTTCTCATTCACAGGGTTAGGGTCAAGTTCAACTTTGCTTCAGCATCTTCACTTTCCTGGGACCAGTAGCCGCCCATGGCTACATCTGCTCCCGGTGGCAGGAGCACCAGCGGAGCAAAGGAAACAAAGAAAATGAGCAACTTCCAATGTTTGAGGTTGAAGTGGGTTGACATCCAAAATCCTCTGTGTCCCAAAGTCCAGATCAAGGCAAGACTCTTCCCTGGCCGGTGGGAGGTCTTGGCAAGTCACATGATCAAGAGCAGGATGCATCCCTGTCTGGGATGGGGGGTGAAATTCAGGAGCAAGAGGAGGTTCCCCGACAAGCTAACATGAGAGAAGAATATGCCCACATGAAGAGGTCCACCATCAGCTCTCCGATACCAGCCCCTCTGTTACATCCCTCCAGGTGGAGACTGACACTGGAATATTCCTCTTCCTGGCCTGTCCCGGGGAGAGGTCATGGTCCTGAGCATTGCAGTTAATGCATGCAAACCAGTGGGCTGTACTTGTCTCTTACTTTCCCCCCACCTCCTGACTGTGGTATCATTCACCTTGTTTGCACATATTCTGAATCACCAACTTAAAGGAAATTTTTCTTTCCCAGATCTATGCATCCTTGAATGCTACCTAAACGCAAATGAACAAAAGAGCACAAACCTGCCAAGATGTATTTTGAATGACTTGGCATTCCTTGAGAGAAAGCCCTGGGCATGTTGCTGCTGCCTGCCAACTCCACACTGTGGATGAGCTTGCTGTGGACGAGCACCCACAGGAAGTAATCGGTGCATGATGAAGGCTATAACACACAGAGGTGATGACTCAGGGGCACCATGGTCCTTTAGTTACCAACTGCTGGAAGCCTCTACCTCCTCATCTGTAAAAAGGGAACGTTGCCTATGATGCTGAATTAAAGGCAGCCCAGCAGTGTGCTGAGAGAGTGGTGTTGGAATCGGACCTAGAATATGAATCCGGGTGGGCACTTCCACCGCTTCCCCACGCCTCAATGTCCTCATCTGAAAATAGAGGAGAACAGCTCTGAACTCATAAAATTATCCCGAGGACACAATACATGAGGATTTGGAAGGGATTTTGTACAACAACGAGCGTGTGGCACTTCCAATAGGGTTTGATGGCATTGGAATGACTGTCCCTGTTTGTTTTCTTAGACCAAATAATAAACTGTGGTTTGCTGATGTGTGATGAGTGGTAGGGTATTTGTTTTATCGCTTTTATTGACTCAGCTGCTGGAGAGAGTTTGTGCCAGACAGAGACTGCCAAAAAGAGTACACTGGAGTCTGCTGGCTTTCAGTTACCTAGCTCAGAGCCTGTGGTCTGTCACTTTTTTGTCTGTGATGCCAGGCTCCTGGGAGCACACTGGTGTCCCGGTGTGGGAGATTTTAAAAAGGGCTGCAAATTCTGCCAAAAAATAGAAGAGAACAGCTCTGAACTCATAAAATTATCCTGAGGACACAATACATGAGGATTTGGAAGGAATTTTGTACAACAACGAGCGTGTGGCACTTCCAGTAGGGTTTGATGGCATTGGAATGACTGTCCCTGTTTGTTTTCTTAGACCAAATAATAAACTGTGGTTTGCTGATGTGTGATGAGTGGTAGGGTATTTGTTTTATCGCTTTTATTGACTCAGCTGCTGGAGAGAGTTTGTGCCAGACAGAGACTGCCAAAAAGAGTACACTGGAGTCTGCTGGCTTCAGTTACCTAGCTCAGAGCCTGTGGTCTGTCACTTTTTTGTCTGTGATGCCAGGCTCCTGGGAGCACACTGGTGTCCCGGTGTGGGAGATTTTAAAAAGGGCTGCAAATTCTGCCCTTGCCTGTACCCATGCCTAGCCATGTTTTGATGCACAGTCTGTTTCTCTGCCTCTTGAGTCTGGGTTGGCTGTGGCACTAGCTTTGGTCAGTGGGAGGTTAGCAAACATGAAGCAAGCAGAGACTTAAGAGTTCTTGTCCACCGGGGCTCTGCCTAGGAGCGTCTGGGATCCGACTGCATGGCGCACCTGGTGGATGAAGAGAGCCACCCCACCCAGCCTCCCCCACCGCTCTTACCTGGTGTCCAGCTGACCCCTGAAGCAGAGTCATTAGCTGGTTGGTACTTGAACACATGAGTCCAGCTAAGAGAAGAACAGTGGGCTGGCTGAGCCTGGTCCAGATGGAAACCTACAAAATCATGACTCTTGTGTGATGCTATGAAGTGTGGTTTTCTTATACAGTTAAAGCTCATGACACAATCAGTGCTCCTTGGGAAGACCATGCACTTTCCATCTTGATGGGGCTCCTCCCACAGGTATGTGATACGCTGATAAACAGAGTAGGGGGCTGTGTCTGGGTCCCCCCAAACCATGCTTATGTTCAGTGGTTCGCTAGAAGCATTCATAGAACTCAGGAAAGCTGATCTACTCGTGGTTACAGTTTATTACAAAACAAGGATACACATTAAAATGAAACAAGAGACACTTCCTGTTGTTCACTCCCGGTGGGGTAGTGTGGCCCACCTTTGGTTCTCTGAACAGCCCTGTGTGATATTATGCAGTTTTCTGTGCCCTGATAAAGGGCAAGAGCCCTTCTCTGGCAGGAGAATAACTCAGACCCAAGTGTCGGAAGGTTCACGGCTCAGATGATGTCAGATGTGTGCTGTGTATAGTGTGGTTGGCGCACAGGTTGCTGTGAACATCCTAGAATGCTGTCATTTACATGAGAGCTAACAAACCAGCCTTGGGCAAGGCTCCTTTTCAGATCTCTTCAGTCAAGTCTCCCTTCCCTTCACCCCCAGTCTCCTACGTATAGAATGAGCTGGTCAGATGAGATCACCTCCGAGGCCTCATTTAGTTTCACGATGCTCTGACCCTCCAAACCTGAAATGTCACTTGCAGGACTCACTGACTTGGGGCCTGGATTCTGACAATGCCCTTTAAATGTCAGAGATTATATTTCCTTAGTCATTATTTTAATGATCTGGTTGTCTTATTCATTCCAAATGGAGATGTGATCTATTTCCAGTCCCCAAGATAATCAAGTTTTAATTAATTTGGAAGAAGGATCCGGGGGTATCAGTAATTTCACGTGTCTTTCATCCCTTGAAAGCGTGAGAGACATGAACCTTGTTTTCATCCCCTGGTTCGTTCATTCAACACACACGTCTTTAGCCCCTGTTGCGCACCAAGCACAGAGCTGCATACCTGGGCCACATGGATGCAGAGATTTGACTACATGGAGCTCACCAGCCAAGGATGGACAGTGACCATGAGTGACAGCCGTAGTGCAGGGTGATCTGTGCTTTGCTGAAGGAAGCATTCGGTCCTTCATGAATCCAGATGGGGCCACCCACCCAGGTTGTGCCCCAGCCACCACCAGAGAATGCTCCCTATAAAAGCAAGCTGGGCATTTAAGATGAAGACAGCTTGCTAATGATGTGGGCTGGGGGGAGGAGAAGAATGGGAGGGTGCACCAGGCATAGAGGGCAGTGCCTGGCAGGGCGAAAGACATCAAGGACATCCACCAAACTGAAGGCAACTGAGTGCTTACAGTGGGCCATACAATGTACTAGGTTCCTTACTTAAGCCAGCCAGTGGGCCGCTGCTTTCATGATCTCTCCATAGAAGAGTAAACTGAGCTCAGGGACCTTACACATAAACACCAGAGAAAGCAACTCAAGTTAGTTAAAAGCAGAACTGGATGCTAAGAATCTCTGTCTGCAAACAAGAGCAGGCGGGATATTTGGAGAAGTCCTTCCATGAGATGAGAGAGAAGGAAGACAAGTGGGATCACGTGGGTCTAGGGAGCTAGCTAAGGGCCAGGGAACTGGGAGGGACTTGTGTGAGAGTCTCAATTTGGCTTTTACTCAAGGAACCAACAACAGACAGAGGAGGATGAGGTGGTTGGATGGCATCATTGACTCAAAGGACATGAATTTGAGTAAATTGGGAGAAGTTGGAGGACAGGGGAAGCCTGTCATGCTGCCGTCCATGGGGTTGCAAAGAGTCAGACAGGACTGAGGAACTGAACAACGTGGACCCAACCATGTGCTGTGATGGGAATGGAGTCTTGAGCCCAGGTAACACCTGCTGCAGTGACCCAGGGAGAAGTCAGGGGTGTAAAGTCCTCCAGGAGCAGTGGAACAAAGATATAAGAGGCCAGCCATGCTGTGTGAGTTCAGTCATCCAGCCTTGGGCTTGACTGTGGGCAAGCCATGGTCTCAAGGACAAATGGGAGTCCCAGATTCTAGTCCCAGCTCAAATTGCTTGGCTCTCCGACCTTGAGAAAGTTACCTGAACTCTTCATACCTCCATTTCCTTGCTGATTAGTGAAGCTAAGTAGAATCAACATTGAGTTGTTGAGGTTCCATCTACCTGAAGTATGCTATGCAGGAGATCTGTTGTATAATGCAGGAAGAATAGAGGACAATTGAATCAATAAGTTCACGAGGGAGTGAATGAGTCAACAAATGAAAAATCTTGAAGTGAAAAGGACTATGGCTAGACCTGAGCCACACCCCTGAAACCTCCTTCTAGGTCCTGGTACATGTCAACATTCTAAATTCAGCTGCAAGATCAGGAGATTGCCAGGATTTGCTCCTAGATTCTAGTTGTGTGACCTTGGGCAAGAGGCTTGGGTTCCTATAAGATTCAGATGACAGGATTCTAACTGCCTCAATTTCATAGGATCATCATGAGGATTCAGTGACTTAATAAAGCACAATAGAACTTCAAAATTCAGTCCTTTGAATATCTAAAAATACTTTCTTAAACATGAGTTCCTGTGACAGTCACAGATTCTCTTCGTACATGCAGGTCAGAAGATTTCATAAGGTGAGAAGGCAGAGGGACAAATATATTTTCCATTTTTCTGAAGTCACGAATACTAGAGTACTGGGCTTCTTAACCCACCTGCATGTGTTGTTCATTAAACCAGTTCACGCATCCCCAGGTCATGTTTGATCAGTTCCTGCTCCTTCTCGAAGGTCAAGACTTCAGGCCTTTCCTCCGTGAAGCTCTCCATGACCTCCTGAAAAGCACGAAGTCACTTATCCAAAGTTCACGTGGCTGAAATGGGATATCCAGGTTGGCCTTCACACCCTCTCCCCTCATTACCAGTGTGCCTTTTTTTTTTTTTTTTTGGCTGTACTACGCCAGCATGTGGGATCTTAGTTCCCTGACCAGGGGACCAGGGATCGAACCTGCACCCCCTGCGGTGGAAGCATGGGGTTGTAACCACTGGACTGTTGGAGATGTCTCAACCAGTGTGCTTTTAGAGACACTGAGCATCACGAAAGACTTGGAATGGGCAAAAGGGGATTGGATATTTTACCAACAGAACCCTAGGCATTATCTGGGTTTATCTGATCATATAAGGTTCTGAGTCCCTCAGAGTCCATAACTGGACTACCTTTACAACTCTAAGTTATATATATATATATTTAAGAATTTTTTCTTTTCCATAGAGATGTAAAGGAATTTCAAATTTTATCTGGTGGTGATATAATTAACTTCCCCACCCTGATCCAATGGAAGAGCTTCCTTTAAACATTACTTTTGGTTGGATAGCAACCAGTCTTGTATCTGTTAGCAAATTCTTTACAACATCTCTGAGAAGTTTTAATGTATTACCGATTCTCCTGTTAACTAATGGATTTAATAAAATCTTTTGACATATGTTCACTTTATATTTGTATGAAAGTCATGATCTTTGTTATTTTGAAAATTATCTTTTAATAACATCATAGTGGGTAGGAATAGAGGGAAGGAAACATATATATGAAACAGAGATGCAAGGATATGTCAAAGGGATATATACAAATAAATGTTTGCAGGATGGGCATATACATTTTTGCATATCTCTAATGTTTCTTTGGTGGTAGTTTAGTCACCAGGTCATTTCCGACTCTTGTGACCCCACGGACTATAACCCCTTCAGGCTCCTCTGTCCATTGGATTCTCCAGGCAAGAATATGAGGGCAGGTTGCCATTTCCTTCCCTGGGGCTTTTTCCCACCCAGGAATCAAACCCAGGTCTCCTTCATTGCAGGAGATTCTTTACTGACTGAGCTATGAGGAAATCTTCCCATGTTTCTCTAGATGAACACATGCATCTCTAACTATATTAGTGCACAGCCTCAACTATATAAGTGCAATTTGCTAAAGAAATTACTTGAGGATATACTTCAGAAGGAAGGAAAATAGCCTTCAAAACAAGAATAGTGAAATAATAGATGGAAAAACATGTAAATAACTCCCAACAAACATTCTTGGTATTTAAAATCTTAAATATATACGGTTGAAAATACATAATAAAATACCAACATAATTACATGGAAGTGAGTAAGAGTTTATAAGAACCAAACTGATACAATTTACTTGGGAAAGAAAGATGTGGTTTTTGATTAATCTTAGAACGTGTAATTTTAATAGTAAAATGTCAAGAACAAACTCTAAATATTGAAAATGAAAACTGTAAACAAGTTCCAAATTGGGAAATAAACAAACAAGTAAAATTAGAGGAAACATACCATTCAAGATTTAGACTTAGCACATAGCACACGGTTGCCTATTGTTTAATGTTTTACAATTTGGGTAAAATATGCAGAAAAAACTCTACCATTTTAATCATTTTTAGGTGTGTCATTCATTCAATGACATTAAGTACATTCACATTTTTGCTCCACCATCAACATCATCCATCCCCAGAACTCTCTTCATCTTCCCAAACTGGGAATCCATGCTGGTTAAACAATAACGTCCCGTTCTTTCCTCCCTACCACTGCCTACTTTCTGTCTCTAGGAAGTTGACTAGACAACTCCTACAAGCGGGATCATGCAGTGTTTATCCTGCTGCACCTGGTTTCTTTCACTGAGCATAATGAACTCAAGGTTCATCTGTGTTCTCCACGAGTCAGAATTTTCTTCCTTTTAAAGACTGAATAACATTCCATGGGATGTAAGTACCACATTGTATTTATCCATCCATGCATCAAAGGACATTTGGGTTGCTTCCACCCCAGGGTTATTTGAACAGTGCTGCTGTGAAAATGGGTGTGAATTTTTTTTTTTTTCTGAGTTCCTGATTGAATTCTTTGGGGTTGTATACTCAGAAGTGGGACTGCTGAATCATACAGTAGTTCTATTTTGAATTTTGGGGGAACCTCCATATTGGTTTTCATAGTTTTCACTGTTTTCCATTCCCACCAGTGGTGCATAAGGGTTTTGGTTCCTCTGGTATGTTACTGTGAAAGAAGAGGAAGCCATGGCTGACTGGTGCCATCTGCCACGGATGTAGTAAGAGGAACCGCACACACGTGGGGTGTGAAGCTCCTGACCTACAGGCGTGTCTCCTCCTTCACTGAGCAGGAAACCCCACCAGCTGCCAGCTCAACGCAAAAGCCAACTCTATCCTCGACCTCATGCAGACTCATAGAAACGGGCACATAATTAACGATGAGTTTGGGACTTCTGACTGTCCAACTGACAGAAACTAATAGGATTTATAAAATTCGTGACTGGCAAAGGATTAGAGAAAAAGGACTTTTCATATATTGCTGATGGGATTATAAATTACCAGGGTCATTTCTGGAGGTAATCTGTTCTATTAAAATTAAAAATCCATCTAACTTTTGACCCAATAATCTACTTTGGGGAATATCTACTGTGAAAATAAAATTACTGGCATGTAAGAATGTACAATGATATCTTTGCAGAATTTTTTGTGGCAAGGGAAAAAATCTGGTAAAATGCAATTATGGTATACTTACCATGCTGCAATTTACTTATTTCCCTTGCTAGAAAGTAGCTGCAAATATGTAAAAGATGTATATCTCAATATATTGATTATAGAGAATATGATTATATGAGGGCAGAGAAAAGTCTAGAAGGTAGATATACAACTCTTAAAAGTGAGCACCTGAAAGACTTGATTCAAATTCTAAGTCAGTTACTCACTGAGACAGGCTGCCTTCTCTCTTGCGAATATCCATCACTGTCTTGGCAACGTGAAAGTTCCTGTTCATCCTCGAGGCCCCAGCTTGACCACCTCCTTCCTTGTGGACATCTCCTGACCCTTGTTCCAGGAGACTACTTCCTACACAAACCTCCCACATCTAGGGCAGGATTTAGTCATAATGTTCACTGCATGGAATTGTAATTCAGTGAATCTGTCTGAAATGCTTTACTGGACTATAGACTTCTCAAGGACAGGAGACTACATTCATCCATTTATTCATTCTTTCTTGATACCCATGTGCACCTTTTCCTCTCCAGCAGTACACAGGCCCTGTAATTAGAGAGAGGGGTAGGGTGCAGTATCCTTCATGGTTATGTCATTTCTATCATAATGTGAGGTTGGAGAAGGGCAAATACTCTTTTATCGTTCTAAAGTCAAGGCTGTATTTGCAAACAGTAGGGATCTCTTATGTAAGTTTTATGAGATTTTGGCAAGAAACTAATCCTCATGGTGCAAGACATATTTTTAAAAAATAAATTAAGAAAAAAAAAATCAAATGAGGCCCGAAGTGGCCGCAAGTGAGATCCTCACCAGCTCTTTCACCCCATTCCTAAGACTGGGTGTCACTCTGGCCACCCAGCAGCAGAAATGGGGTGGAGGAGGGTGTGCCTTCCCCTGAGTCCCGGGGCCTGGACTGTTGACATTGGCCAGAAGGAGACTTGTGGGGAAAGATGGAGAGGTCATTCTTGGAGAAACGGGAAGGGGGTAGGAAGAGACCCAGAACGGCTGGTATGAGGGTTTAAGTTCTTGCAGGGATGGGGAGAGGCGATGACCAGATCAGTGATGCAGCCCCATCTCTTTCGTTGTCAAGGACTTGTAGCTCTGGAGCCTCCAGGGCAAGAAATTCTTACTTCAGGAGAACAGTGTGAAAGGCCATAGAGTCATCTCCTGGAATCTATGGGGGACTAATTCCAGGATCTCTACAGATAACCAAAATTCACGAATGCTCCAGCCCCTTATGTAAAATGGTATGGAACTGGGACTTCCCTGATGGTCTAGTGGTCGAGAGGCTACACTTACAGTGTGCAGGGCTCAGGTTTGATAGCTGGACAGGGAACTAAGATCCCACATGCTATGGCAGCTTGGCTAAGAAAATATAAATATTTAAAACTAAAAAAATAATTAAAAACAAAAGAATAAAGTAAAATGAAAAAGTTTTTAATGGAGTAGTATTTACCATCTATGCACATTCTCTGTATACTTTAAGTAATCTCTAGATTACTTATAATACCTAATACGATGTAAATGCCATGTAAATAGCTGTAAATACAATGTAAATGCTATATGAATAGTTGCTGAGTTACAGCAAATTCAAGCTTTGCTTTATGGAATTTTCTGCAATGAAAATACACTGGTTCCAAATTTGTGGATTCATTCAACCACAGATCAATATATATATATATATATATATTAATAGCATTTATACTGCTGGTTTATGATAGGATATTGAGTATAGTTCTCTGTACTATGCAGTAGGACCTTGTTATTTATCTCATATCTCCTAACCCCAACCACCCACTCCATCCCTCCCCCAACTGCTTCCCTCTTGGCAACGACCAATCCGTCCTCTACATCCATGAGTCTGGTTCTGTTTCATGTGTTCATCACGCAGTTGTGTCTGACTCTTTGTGACCCCAGGGACTGTAGCCCACCAGGCTCTGTCCATGGGATTCTCCAGGCAAGAATACTGGAGTGGGTAGCCATATCCTTCTCCAGGGAATCTTCTCGACCCAGGGAGTGAACCTGGGCCTCTTGGATTCAGGCAGACTCTTCACTGACCAAGCCGCTAGGGAAGACCCATCCTGTTTCATAGACGGGTTCGTTTGTGTCATATTTTAGATTTCACATAGAAGGAATATCATATGTCAGCCCACTTCTGGTCTTAGTTCAAGTTAAGTCTCCTCTAGGGTTTGTACAGCAATAAATGTTTAATGACTCTTTAAGCGGGGGCGGGGAGAGCTGCTCCCTTGATTTGCCGATTTTCCTGAAGGAAACCGTCCTCTGTGGTCACAGTCAAGCTCCCAGTGGGATGCTGTCACTGAAGAAAGGGGCAGATGCGCTCACATCCGGCGCTTACAAATCACTGCAGCTGGCTGGTGCTCTCCACTGGCGTCAGCAGCAGCAGCCCTATTACTCTTCATGCTCTAAATGCTGGTTGGGAGCCTTTCCCTCTCCTGGCAAAGGTGGGCAAGTGAGAAGCCAGGCAGGAGATGTGAGCTCTTGCAACCTGTCAAGATGACTGATACCGCCCAGCCAGAGGGCCGGGGCCGTGTCTGCTCGCAGCAGACAGAGGAGGATGAGTGACGCCCGGGATTCAGAGAGGGCAGGCTCTTTATGAGTGGGCTTACTTTCTCTTTAAGAAGGGCTGGGGATTGCCACTCCATAGCCAGGACATTATTCCTCTGCCCCTGCTTTTCTTGCTTTTGCTGCAAGACTTTCATCACCGGACGGCAGCTCTGCAAGTCAGTCCTTGCTCATCCCCTGGCATCAGGCTCCTGACCTCTGACCCGTCCTGCAGGGGGACATGGGGACCTCTGGACAACGGTCCTACCCTTGGCAGACTGGGTGGGATGAACAAGGTTTGAATCTCCTTGGCTTCACCCGCAGAATGGAGATCAGGACGTCCACCCCACATGTATTCACTTAAACATTTCTTGGTACCATTGTGTTGCTTCTTGGGGAACCCAGTTGTTGTGAGGAAAATGCCTGTTATCTATAGGACACGCCAAGTACAGAGTATGTGCTTCATACACTGTGGCTTTCTTCCTTTTCTTCTTTGCTGAGATCTATTTCACAAGCCAACTTCTCTGTTCCGAAATCCCCATCAGAGGAATCCTTCCTCTATACTGCAAAAAGCCCACATCCCTTTGCTGATTAGCCTCTCTCAGTTGAGATGCTCAGGAAAAATAATCTCTCAGAATTGAGGCTGTGCCTACTCTCTGACCAAGTGATGCCATTTCTAGAAATGTAGCACAGAGACACACAGAGCAATACAGAGTGCACATGCATGCAAATTTGTTGCAGTGTGCTCTGTAACAGGAAAAGTAAGAGAAAAATATCCGTCAATGGAGGAATAGTAAAATAAAGAACAGTCTGTTCTACTATCTGAGAAGAGCTTTCTAGTGCTTAGCATGGCAACTGGCATGTGATAGGCTCTCAATAAATGCTGAATAAATAAATAAAGTGCATTGCGACCATTTCAACAAAGAAGCTAGATTTCAATCAGCTGAAATTGACTGAGGCCCAAGGCTGGCGTGCTGCAGTCCATGGGGTCACATAGAGTTGGGCACGACTGAGCAACTGAACAGCAACAAGATTTTTATGTGAAAAAAGCAAGTTGCAATAAATAAAGTGCATTGCGACCATTTCAACAAAGAAGCTAGATTTCAATCAGCTGAAATTGACTGAGGCCCAAGGCTGGCGTGCTGCAGTCCATGGGGTCACATAGAGTTGGGCACGACTGAGCAACTGAACAGCAACAAGATTTTTAAGTGAAAAAAGCAAGTTGCAGAACAGCATATATTTTTTCTATTTCATAAAACAGATTCATTCTCTTTCTCTCTCTGCTTCTAAATACCTTTCAATGCCCAGAAAATATATGCAAAGCTGTAGAAGAAACACTTTGGCATTAACTTCTAGAGAATG
>SJYC01033737.1:0-21931 GCA_006408675.1 Madoqua kirkii | reverse complement strand
GGATGGAGAAAATGTTGACAATTCATAGAATGGAATACAATCTGCCAATAAAAATAGACGGAGCTACTGACATACATACTCCAAACGAATTTCAAAACTATTATGTGGCATGGAAGAAGCCAGACACAAAAGAATACTATATGATTCCAATTATAGAAAACTCTAGGAAAACCAAATCGTACTGAAGTGACAAAAATCCATCAGTAGTTGCCTGGGCTGGAAAAGTAGAGGAGAAACTATACAAGCTTTTGTAGCTATATCCTTTTTAAGTAATATGTTTTAAAAATATTTTATTAATTTGGCGGTGTCAGGTCTTAGCTGCATGTGGTATCTAGTTCCCTGACTAGGAATTGAACCAGGGACTCTTGAATTGGGAGCATGGAGCCTTAGCTACTGGAGCATCAGTGAAGTCTCCTGTAACTGTATCTTGATGTTTATTTACATTGTTGTATTTTTATATCAAGATTCTTCAAACTGCACACAAAAATACATCTCAATAACATTTATTAAAAAAAAAATCAAGAGCGATCAATGTCATCAGTAACCCTCCTACCCCCACCCTATTCATTGAAAGATTACAGTCTTTCAGGGTTTGTTCTTATTCTGAATTTCCTAGATCCTTCTCAACTGTATTCAAGATTTGGCATAATTTTGAGAGCAATTTTCCCTCTGGCAATTGCTTGAAGCTATCAAAGAGAAGATAAGCTCTTTTACCCAAAAATAAGAACTAGTGGACTACAATCAAGAGTGTCTGATGACTTTACAAAGCGTTTGAGAATTTTTTGAATAAGTTGCCAATATGTGAAGTTCAGGAGATTTCTCATTAAAAAAAAAACTAGAACACAGATTTTCTGGCTTTTCGGGAAATATCGTTTGCATCATGTTGCTTTAATTTCTTAGAGGCAGCAAGCAGCCGCCAGAGCTGAAGAGCAGTCTGCTTTCGTTGAGACCTCGAGGGTGCTCTCTAATTAGCCACCATGCCCATCCCTCCTGGCCTTCCCTGATGGCTCAGTGGGTAAAGAATCTGCCTGCAGTGCAGGATATGCAAGGTCAATCCCTGGGTCAGGAAGATCCCCTGGAGGAGGAAGTGTATTCTTGCTTGGGAAATCCCACGGACAACCCTGGTGGGCAACGGTCTGTGGCGTTGCAAAGAGTCAGACGTGACTGAATGACTGAACACACATGCTGATCTGATGCCTTATTCTTCTGTCTCTCCACCTCTGGTACCAAAGCTACCTCTGGGTAGCTTCTATCAACCAGGGACATCCTCTAAGAAGGGGATGGCAGTCTCAGGAAGCAGGGAGGAGGGCCAGCTCTGTAGTGAGGGTCTGAGCACCAAGGAGAATCAAGGCCCACATCTGCGCTTTATTGGCAACACATTTTTGCTCAGAAGATAAGAAATTAAAGAGGGGAGCTGTGAGTGATTGAAGGGACAGCCTCATAAGTGGGGAGGCTCCCCTAAATCGTGTTCGAACAGAGGCTACACAGAACCTGGACAGCTCTCAGACAGCAAGTAACCCAGCCTCAGAGGCTGTGCCAGGCATCCTTTCAAGTTCCTCCCACAGCAGAGGCACTTTGACTCCCAAAGAGCTGCTTTTCACTCACCTCTTCCTCTTGCTGTGATTGAAGCGAGGAGGGTGTGAGCAGCCGAAACTGACAGTGCTGTTACCGCGGGCCAGGCTTGCAGCTCCACTCCATTCAGCCCCGTGGCTGAAATCGGGACCCACGCTTCTCAGATGAACTCATTAAGGTTCTGAGAGATTGACGGTCTTTCCCAGGTGCCCACCGTGAACATGTAAAGTGGCCAGAGGCAGAGCCAGGTTTGAGGGATGCCTGATTTTTTGCCCAGAAAAAGCTGGTCTTTAAACAAAACAAAAACCACAGAAATTCCAAGCATGCAAACAAAAGACCAGTTAAGTTCACCAAAGAGAATAAGGACATAACGTGATGGAAAGGATGGAACATGGTGATTGTTAGAGGCAGACGAATAAAAGGAATAAAATGAAGATGAGCAGGCTGAAAGAAAGGCAAGGAACCAAAACCAAACAACGAGACGCTGAGATCAGCCTCTTGTCAGAGAAGGAAATCACAGTGTGCATCCAGGAGGGGGGTCAGGCATGGGCTTCCAAGGGCTTTGGGAAGTCAGGGTTGGGGGGCTCAAGGTGGTTATGCTAATCAGGTGTGGGGTCCAGATTCCAGACAGTGCAGAATGTGTCCACAGATCTGAGCAGGACAGGTGGATATGAGCCCCATGTCCACCGGTCAGGAAGGAGCTCTTCATAAACAAGATTGATTTTGATCCCCCTTAGGCAGATGCAGCTGGGGTGGGGGTGGGGGTTCATTTCCCTGTTGCAGAAACCACCCCATGTCTCAGGATTGATGGTCTGATGAAATTGGCTGTACTTTTCAGGAACACATTGCTGTGAAGTCCAGTCCTCCCATCTCACAGAAAAGCGCACTGAAGCCCAGGGAGGGTTCACTCTCGTGAATCACGTATCACCAGCAGGGCCAGGACCACGGCGCAGGGCCCCTGAGACCTCAGGCGAAGGTGGGCTGTGTCTTCAGTGCTTTAGCTTGTGATGCGAGTCCCTGGAACCGGAGGACAAACTGACATCTCTCCCATCGTGGTTTGCCCAGGACCCAACAGAACAGAGGATGAACCAGTGTAAATGGATGGACGAGTAAGTGAACACATAGCCAGGCGGGACTGAGCTCCAGCTGGCAGCTGGTCCACCACTCGTCTCAGGACCTATTTCTGGAGCAGTGTTCATACCATGATATCTGGATTTCAAAGTGATTCCTCTCTTAGCAGTCATAATCTCTAACACAAATGACTTCCACAATCCCTCCTGATGGAATGATGCTAAATTGGAAGAAACATTTTATCTGAGACTGCTTTCCCCAACCCCAAAGACATTGGTTTAATCATTTTTATTGTTAAGAGTTTTCTGTTTTTATGGCCTTTTGCTCATTCCTACACCGTGTGTGGAAGCTGAGGAGGCTCGTTCAGTGATGACCAGGAAGGTGAGGGAGCTGACCGTCTTATACTGAGTCCTGCTGATGCAAGAGAAGGGAACTTGGATGCAACAGGATTAGCTCAGTGGTTTACAGCCAAGGTGACTGTGTGCCCCAGGGACCCTGCCAGACTCTGGAGACACTCCTGGGGTCCCAGTTGGAGAGGAGTTTCAATTGCTACCTAGTAGGTAGAGCCAAGGAGGCTGCTCACCATTCTGAGGTTCATGGGGCAGCCTGCACAGCAAAGAGTGATCTAGTCCCCAAAGTCCACAGTGACAAGGGTGGAAAATTGGCTGAAGAGAACTGGACCAAACAGACTTCAACCAGAAGTGGGAAAATGAATGGCTTCCTTACGAATACTATTTATGTCCGACTATGGTTGTCTTTCTGACAGCGATATCAGAAAATAAGTTCATAATATTAAAACAAAACTATCTATACTCCCACCACCCTAAGATACCTCTTGGTATGTTTTAGGTAGTGTGGTGGAGGAGGTGGTGGCAGTTTAGCTGCTAAGCTGTGTCTGACTCTTTGTGACCCCATAGACTGTAGCCCCCCAGGCTCCTCTGTCCATGGGGTTTCCCAGGCAAGAATACTGGAGTGGGTTGCCATTTCCTTCTCCAGGGGCTCTTTCAGGATCAGGGGTCAAACTCATGTCTCCTTATTGGCAGGTGGATTCTTTACCACTGGGAAGCTGGGAAGCTTTAGGTAGTAGTTCAGTTCAGTTGCTCAGTCATGTCCGACTCTTTGTGACTCCATGAACTGCAGCACGCCAGGCCTCCCTGTCCATCACCAACTCCCAGAGTTTACTCAGACTCACGTCCATTGAGTCCATGATGCCATCCAGCCATCTCATCTGCCGTTCCCTTCTCCTCCTGCCCCCAATCCCTCCCAGTATGAGTCTTTTCCAATGAGTCAACTCTTCTCATGTGGTGGCCAAAGTACTGGAGTTTCAGCTTTCGCATCATTCTTTCCAAAGGAATCCCAGCGTTGATCTCCTTCAGAATGGACTGGTTGGATCTCCTTGCAGGCCAAGGGACTCTCAAGAGTCTTCTCCAACACCACAGTTCAAAAGCATCAATTCAGCACTCTGCTTTCTTCACAGTCCAACTCTCACATCCGTACATGACCACTGGAAAAGCCATAGCCTTGACAAGATGGACTTTTGTTGGCAAAGTAATGTCTCTGCTTTTGAATATGCTACCTAGATTGGTCATAACTTTCCTTCCAAGGAGTAACCATAGAGTGGGAGGTAAAATAAGGGGTTATTTAAAAAAGTCAGATGGCCCTGACTTCAAATGATGTGGCATCATATGGTCACTGAAGGGCCTTGGAAAAGTCAGCTTGCCTCTCTCATCTCAGCTTGCCCTGTTTTAGAAACTGGTAACCCTCATTTCTGCAGATAGCCAAGTGATTAGAACAAAAGAGCTATTATTTAAAGCACTGTGCACTTAGTTATCCAAATTTTATTTTCCAATTCCTAGGCACAGGCATCCGTGGCTATAACAGAATTGTCTTCACAACATTGATGCAATTTTTCTATGCTACTTTATTGTTTAACAATATTAATTATGCTTTTAGGTTGAGTAAACACCATTTGCTTTGTACCATCCCAACAGTTGGATAATCCATACTTAATGAATCCAATGAACATCACGTGCATACAGCCTTCACCACTGGGGACTCAGGTAAATTCTGGATGAGGGGTGGGAGTTACTGGGCTAAAGAGCGTAGACAGTGTAATGGCCTCCAGTATTTTAGGACACAGCATCAGTGAGGAGCTAGAAGCCAGGACAGGAGGCACGAAACAGGAGGCAGGACCAGCAATTACCTGGGAATCCTGAGGCAGACGGACCAGCCTCTGCCATGCCTGTGAAGCTCTGCTTTGTCACTTCCAATCAAGTTAACACGGATACGATATTTTAATCTATTCTGTCACCTCCATTCCAATTCTGTAAGTTGACCCCAAAGTGTCACTTACAGCAATTTTCCTCACCAGGATACAGTCTAGGGTCAGGTATCACAGTTGGCTGTCAGTTCTTGATATCTCTTGATTTAATAGATGGAACAATAACTTTGTTGGTGCCTGCCTCTATCCACGTGCTATTAACCATCTCCGTATCTCTCTAGGGTTCACAGAGCTGTCTGCCACTCTGACCTGCTGATTCTTCTCGTCAATGTCCCCTTCTTATCTATGACAGTTCAGTACTGCCACCTGGCTCTCCATGTAAGGATCCCGTCATTTCTTTTTCATCCTGCCCTAGACCTGACTACCGCCCCGAGGAGCCTGGGGTGAGAGGAACATTGGTCTGACTCCCTCCTACCTCCTCCCCTGCCCCCAACCCACCTCACTGGCACCAACTTCTCAGAGGGCTGGAGGGAAGGAGGCGTGGAGGAGAAAGAACAATGGTTTTCTCCTGCTTCAGAAACCACTGTGGTCCACTCCTGGCGGCCTTATTTTGCTCAGACGTTCAGATGCTGCCTCTCTCATGGGGCTTTGTGCATCTTTTAAGATTCTTTTCCATATAGTTCATTCCAGAGTGATGGGTAGAGTTCACAGATTCCATCTCCCTGCCCTTCCCTGAGTCTCTTCTTGGGGGTTTCAAACCTCCTTTCCATTGCTGGATAGCTCTGTGACCTTGAACAAATTACTTGTCATCTCTGAGCATTAGTCTCCTGAGCTGCAAGCAAGGGGTGAGGACCATCTTACTGGATGCCTCCTAAGGCTATTTTAAACGAAGTTGCCTGTATAAACCTCCTGGGGCGATGAGGACCAGGAACAAGAGTTATGAAAATAATTCTGCATCTGCACACAGTCTGATCTACTCAGTATTTCATGTGGGTCAAAGTACCCTGTACTGTACCTTCCTCCATAAATGTCAGTGGAAAAATCAGGGAAAGAAAATGAATGACGAAGAAGAAATGAGCTTCCCCCGGGTTGCCGTATCGGAACAATAACCCAGAGGTGGTTCTTCTGACTTCTGTTCTCCCTCCCCTCACTACTTTTAGACATCCACTGTCATCCTTTATGTAGATAACTCCCAAACCCATGCTCAGCCCTTAGTTAGCACATGAAGGAATGAGTGAAGAAAAAGATAGCAAAATCCCCAGTACCTCCACCCATGTCCACGGGGTAGCTCAGACTGATGTCTGCCTCCACAATGTTCTGTTATAAACACAACAACGCAAGCATCATATACTGGATTTCACCTTATAAAACATCCTCACTTCATTCATCCCACGTGATCCTTGCAAGCCTGTGAGGTAGGGGTGAAGAGACTGAGGACTGACAAGTAAAATAGCACGGACTGAACACTCAGGGGTGCTGCGTTCTTGTCGTGTGACACCCTGACAACAGTATGAGGTATCTGTTATCATCCCTGGTTTACAGGTGAAGGAGCCAAGACAGAGAGAGGCTCCGTGACTCACCAAGCGCCTGCTAGATTTGCACATAGGAGAGACACTGTGCCCCTGAGCTCAGGCCAGGAGAGTACTTGTTCATTTCTGTTCATTCTCTTACGAACAAGCCCTCGATGCTGCTGGAGAGAGAGGGACCACAGAGCAGACACCAGCTACGCCAGCTGAGTCCATGGTAGCCTGGCTAGCCCCAGCTTAACTACACCTGGCTATAGAGTCAAGTCTCAGCAGCACTGAAGACAGAAGGGACACCTAGTGGAACCCAAATTTGGGGACAAATGAATGGGAGTTGTCTTAATCTACTAAACTTTGAGACAGTTCCTTAATGTAGCAAGAATCCATGACTCATGAAAAGATACCAAGCATCATCATTAAGGGAATTCTGATTAAAACTCCGTGATTTCAACACTTCACACCCACTAGGGCTGCTGTAATTGAGAATCAGTTCCAGGCCTCTCCCTCACTTTCTCCTGGTTTGGTGGCAAGCTTTGGAGTTACCCAACTTGTAGAAATGTCATCCCCATCTCTGCTTTTCTCTTCACACAGGGCTGTACGAGCATGCATGTCTGTGCCTACATTTCCCCTTTTAAATGACATTGGGTTAAGGCCCCTCTGTGGTATGACCTCAACTTTACTAATTATATTTGCAATAACTCCATTTTCAATCAAAGTTGTATTCTGAGCTGGGAATTAGGCTTTCAACATATGAATCTGTGGGGGGAGCATAATTTCGTCTGTAATAGCTCCTTGAACACGTGTGTCAAATGAAGTTCTATACCTAGTTTTACAAGCAAATTGAGAGAACCCAGCCTTCACATTTGGAAGCACAAGTGCACCCTTATACAGTTTTAAGGACTATCGAAATGGTCTTAATCAAACTTCTATTCACATAAGGGAGGAATTGGAGTCTGAGGGGGAGGTGACAAGTTGTCCAAAGTCACAGGGGCCAGAAGCCAGGACACCGGATGGCTTCTTTTAGAAACATTCTTGCCACATCACACTTCATTCTCACATGCGCACAATTTAGTCCATTCCTGGGCCTTTAGTAGATAATTTCTGAAAGCTATAAAGGGCTCTTAGGTGAGGCCTCCTGAACTCAAAATCCCTTCACAGCCCTAAAACAGATTTGCTGCAGGATTAAAGCCCCCAGAGACAGAGTCTGGCCTGGCCCTGAGCCACAATTATCCTGAAAGCCTGGAGGTGCTCTTGCCCCCAGGACAAAAGGATGGGCCCCAGTGTCAAGAAGAAAAGCTCCCAAGAAAGATCTCTCAGTCTAACAGTGGGGCAAACACACTCAAAATACTTTTATTCTATTACGGACCAGCTCTGCCAAGGCAGGGATTTCATTCAGCTCAACAGCATACAGATTTTGACATGGATTTAGAAGAAATGCAAGTGAAAGTAAAAAATGTTAATGGCTCAATCGTGCTTGACTCTGTGTAGACTCCATGTACTGTAACCCACCAGGCTCCTCTGTCCATATAATTCTCCAGGCAAGAATGATGGAGTGGGTTGCCATTTTCTCCTCGAGGGGATCTTCCTGACCCAGGGATCAAACCCACGTCTCCTGAATTGCAGGAGGATTCTTTACCATCTGAGCCACCAGGGAACTTCCATTTATGACCAGGAGAAAATAGAAGGGGCCAAATTTATTTTCCACTTTAAGCAGAAACTGGGTATATATTTCATTCAGATATAAGCATATATGTTATACAATGTAATGTACCCCCAAAGAAAAATGCTGCATCTCATCTCGTCTCCGTTGTGTCCAACTCTTGCAACCCCACGGACTGTAGCCCATCAGGCTTCTCTGTCCATGGGACTCTCCAGGCAAGACTCAAGGAGATGCTCTTGACCCAGGAATCGGACCTGTGTCTCCCGCATCAGCAGATGGTTCTCTACCCCTGTGACGCTTGGGAAGCCCCAAGAATATACACAGGCTATATACACATGTAACAAATTTAAGACTTTGGAAACATGAACTGAGTTCCCTGAGAATGTGAATCAAGGAAAGCAGAGTGAGCCCTGAGATTCTGAGTTTTCAACCCAGTGGCAACTTTCAGGCCGTAGTGAAGGGAGGCGAGAGCCAAGCAGAGCCCGGCAGTCACACTGAGCTGAGAAGACAGGAATAAGGGCTGGGAGGTGGGTCAGGGGAGCAAAATATCAAAATATCAGGGCAGCTTCAGAGAGAGAACACTTGAGACTCGCAGAGGGCACCTCATTGTTCTCCGTCTGGTGACTGATCTGACTTTGTGAAGCTCAGGCATTTGGTAGAGGATTCAGGACTGCGACTCTTTAGTAGGGCTAATTTAGCTCTAGGCTAACGGCTGCTTTGGACCTTCCCTTATAAAGCTGAAAAGCAAGCCTCAAATGGATCACCCATCTCAAAAACTTTACTGTATCCCAGGACAAAGCCAACACCATTTAAAAGACTACTATGAAATCCAGCACCAATGCAATTTCCAGAATTCAATCAATGAGGCACAGAAGGAAAATATAACCGAGATTCAGAAGAAAAAAAAAAATCAACAGAAACTGAATGGGGATAATACAGATGGAAGGATCAGATAAGACCATCAGATATATTATATTGGCTTGGCCAAAAGTTTCAAAAGATGTTACAGAAAAGCCCAAATGACCCTTTTGGCCAACCCCATAAATATCATATATTTAGAAGATAGATAATAACAAATACAATAAAGAGAAATAGAAAATATTGAGATATCTTAAAAATACTTGTAGAGATAAAAATATGGTATCAGAAAAGAAATATATTGTTGTAATTAACAACAGAGTAAACTTGAAGAAATTATCAGTAAGCTGAACACATAGGAACTGCTCAAAATGAAGCACAGGGAAGAAAGAGGGAGGAAAGTGATGAGAACAGAGAATCAAGGGCCATTTTCATAATATCAATTTATTTAACATACATACAATTGGAGTCCTTAAAGAGAGGGGCCAAAAATAAGTGTGAAATAATGTATGGAAGTTTACCAAACAGTAAAAACCATAAATCCAAAGAAGGGAGTTCACATACAGCAAGAAAAAATTTTTAAGTATCAAGACATCTTATATTGTTGAAAATCAGTGATAAAAATCCTAAGGCTCCCAAAGAAAGACATATTACACACTTGACCCAAAGGTCCCTATGAGAGGACCATAAATGGTAAATATTTCAGTGAAGATGCATCTTATTTTCAGTACCTTACAAAGATCACTGAACCTTTAAAGCAAATGTAATTTCAATTGTGAAATTTAAACCAGATATAGCAATATATAATAAGAACTAGAGCATGAAGAGCAGGATAAGATATTGGCAACATACTGTCAAGGTTTTAAAGTTATTTGAAATGTGACTATATGAAAGCAGGCAGATTCTTTACCAATGAGCCACCAGAGAAGCCCAACACCTGTACGGTAGATAGGAATGGTTAAATACACCCACATGCATATACATATACAGCGGAATTCCAGGCAGCTCCTAAAATGATGGCTATAAAAATGTATTTGTATTTATCAACATCAGAAAATGCTTCCAAAATATTGTTGCTTGAAAACCTTATGTGTCATGTGATAATCTTCTTAGTGAGAAAAATACACTTTAGTATCTATGTAAGCATAGATGTGTTGATGCTTGGAAGAATATGCTTGAGAAAAATAGTGCTAAAATCTAGAAAAATAAGATTATGCAGAATATTTTTGTATTCGCTGGCATTTTTTAAGCTGTGTAGATTATTAACAGATGTGTATAAGAGACAGATATATAATAAGAACTAGAGCATGAAGAGCAGGATAAGATATTGGCAACATACTGTCAAGGTTTTAAAGTTATTTGAAATGTGACTATATGAAGACATTTAATATTATTTGAAACTGTAGAATGCCCACTTTTAACAAAAGTAAAACTAAGACAGCTGAGACATTAGTGGAAATAAAATAAAATTAAAATTTGAAGTCAGGGAAAGGAAGTAACAGGAAACAGATGGAACAAATAGAAAATGTATAGCAAGATGGTAATTTTAATCAAACTGTACTGATTAAACACTGTAAATGCACAGTGACAGAGAAGGTCAGAAGGAATTTTTGGTGGCTATGGAAATTAATCTGTATCATGAGTGTGATGGGAGTTTCATGATTGTTTGTATTTGCCAAATTGCACCAATCTGTACAGTTACAATTAGTGAACTTTATTTGATGCAAATTATACCTCAATAAACCATTTCAAAAGAAAAGCAAATAGTTGAAAGGAGAAGCAAGTGGAAAACAAAACGGGCTGAAGGTCAGATTGGAAAGCCGATCCATACATGCATGGTGTGCATCGTGTGTGCAAAGCTTCGCTGCTTTTCCCTTTTGAAGTTAATAATCTACACAGCTTAAAAAATGCCAGCGAATACAAAAATATTCTGCATAATCTTATTTTTCTAGATTTTAGCACTATTTTTCTCAAGCATATTCTTCCAAGCATCAACACATCTATGCTTACATAGATACTAAAGTGTATTTTTCTCACTAAGAAGATTATCACATGACACATAAGGTTTTCAAGCAACAATATTTTGGAAGCATTTTCTGATGTTGATAAATACAAATACATTTTTATAGCCATCATTTTAGGAGCTGCCTGGAATTCCGCTGTATATGTATATGCATGTGGGTGTATTTAACCATTCCTATCTACCGTACAGGTGTTGGGCTTCTCTGGTGGCTCATTGGTAAAGAATCTGCCTGCCAGCGTAGGAGATGTGGGTTTGTTCCCTGAGTCGGGAAGAGCCCCTAGAGAAGGAATGGAAACCCACTCTAGTATTCTTGCCTGGGAAAGCCCATGGACAGAGGATCCAGTGGGCTACAGTCCACGGGGTTGAAGAGTTGGACATGACTTAGTGACTAAACATCAGCAACAGATACAGATGGTTTTTTGGGTTATTTAATGGTTAACAGATTGTTTCCTATTTAAAATTTTTGTCTTTAGCAATATTGTATTGAACACACTAGTGTTATTTTTCGTTAGGATAAAATATAAGACTTGGAATTGTTCAAAGTGAAAACCCTCTTTTCACAAGGACTTTTGCAATCTTCCCAAAGATTGTGCCGCTCACACTCCTGTCTAGTAGAACACGTGAACGCCAGCGCTCTCATATCCTCATCGCCATGAGTATCTTCAGATTTCCGATCTGTCTAACCGGATGTGTCACTACACTGTTTCAGTGGTGTGTGTGTGTGTGTACATTTAACAGCTTTTGCAGAGCGTTTCCAGAGACTCTCAGCTGCTGCTAGCAAGTACCCCTATGAAGCTCAAGACCCAGGAAAAAGTAAGACTGGGGCCTCTTCGTAACAAATCGCTGATGTATCTCTGAGATGCATTATAGCGTCTAACATGCTTTCCAATATTATATAATTCAAAAAATGAATGTGATTAGGCCCACTTCACAAGGTTAGTATTGGGAGTAAAGGGCAGAACACTTTGGAAACCACTCAATTTTCAACACCTAGAGATTAGCTCAACAACATATACCAACCATTAATAAAACACACTGATAGCTGTAGGGTGTTGTCGGCATGAGCTTATTGAGCTGAGGAAACGGTGACGATGGTTGTGAAGTGGAGGAAAAAGCAGGTTATAAGTAGGCAGGCACACTATGGTTGCATTCTTTTGGTAAAGACATGCACAAGTAGAAAACGATCTGAAATTATATGCATTTTTATATTCACACTGATTTTTCTGGATAGGTGGGCGAACTTTTTATCTTATGTTTTTCTTTGGACTCTTCTGATGGCCAACGTGTTGGCTTTAACAACAAAAAGGCAATTTCATAAAAACAAGCAACACCCAAATTACCTAAAGTGCCTAATGGGTGCCCAGTAAATACTCATTATCCTCTGACACTTTCGCATCTCTGAGTGCAGGTCATTATCTTCTCTCCGTGCCGTGTGACGCTGGGGAAGTCATGCTTCCGGGGCTGTGGGTACTTGACCCAAGGTCACCCGGGTAATGGGAGGCAGGGCGCACCCTTCAATCAGTCCTCCGACCCCAAAGAGCATGCCTTTCTGCTTCATCCGTCACTGCACAACTCATTGCCCCAAACCCTTCCTCTCCTCTGCCTTTGGGTAACAAAATTCCATGGCAACCTGGTCCTCATCTTACACCTGCTCTTCCAGCATGGGTCAAGAGGACTTTGAGAAGTTCCAGCAGGTGGATGTCTCTAAAAAGGACCCAGGCTCACCTGCATGAATGGGGGCCCTGCAGGGACAGCCGCCCTTCCTACAGCCACCCCACCCTGCCCCGGTCCCAACGGCACAATGAGCCAGGACGCTTCGGGCTCTAGGGAGAAGCTAGGATGGTGATGCTATAAAGAGAGCCGGCTCCCCGCTGCTGTTGGAGTTGGACGGTAGTTGCTGTGACCCATCCCAAGCGCCATCAGAAAGGTGGATGGAGGGGGCCCTGGAGGAGAAGCCGCTGAGGTTCCTCAGGGCCCAAATGGGTTCACATATCTCAGACTGCAGCATCCCACCCTCATGATGCTGAATGCTTGATGAAAAGTCTCTGTGTGATTGTTACTCCGCAGCAAATCACCCCAGGAGGAAACTGGGTAGATGCTAGCATGGTACCCACTTCACATAGAAGTTAAATGGCTGAGACACAGCCAGCGCGTCGTCCAGGTGGGTTGGGACCAACACTCTCCATGTTTAATCCACAACTGCCTGATGGAGACGCACTGAGCACAGTGCCCGCCATCAAGGTGTGTCCTTCCTTTGGGCTCCCCTTCCCTGGGAGGCAAGAGCTGGGGACACAGAGGGCTCTGTGTTGCGAGCCTGGTTCTACAGCTGTGGTCAACGGCTTAGTCCTCTCTGAACATCACCTTCTACTTAAGCAAAATGAGGATGTAACTTGTAGGATAGTCAAGACTGGAGCTGCTGGCTATATGAGGCACCTGTTAAAGCAAACCAGCGTGTAGCACACAGGGCATCCATCCAGACAGGCCCGTGTGTGAGCAGGTAGAACTTCTGCTCCCTGGCGGTGGTGTGTGTGTAGCGGGGAGGTGCTTCAATGAGCTCAGACTCCTCAGGGCTCATCACTGGCCCCCGCCGCTCCCAGCGGCTGTGTCATGACTCAGGGTGGAAACAAGCCCCCAGCAGTCAGCCAGACGTTCATTTCAGTCCTGTCTTGGCCACTTCCTAGCCGTGTGTCTTGCATGGGCTGTTTAATCTCTCAGTCTGCCCACCTGTAGTGAAAGTGCAAGTCACTCAGTCGTGTCCGAGTTTTTGCAACCCCGTGAACTATAGAGTCTGTGGAATTCTCCAGGCCAGAATACTGGAGTGGGTGGCCTTTCCTTCTCCAAGGGATCTTCCCACCAAGGATCGAACCCAGGTCTCCCGTATTGCAGGCAAATTCTTTACCAGGTGAGCCACAGTAAGTTGAGGGTAATTACACCCACCTGGAGGCGCTGAAAAAATTAAAGCCAGCAGGTAGAAAGTGACCGTCAAGAGGGCAGGGCTTGCTGTCTTGTTTGCTGCTCCCTTCCTAGCCACCAGGAGAAGAATTGCTTACAGGGGACAATAAATATATTGTGAACACAGGGACCCAGTGGAGCATGAGGCAGCTTGGGGTGGGTTCCGAGTCTCGTTAAGGAATGGAGGGCAAATGAGCCGACATCTGTGTGTTAGTCACTTCGGTCTTATCTGACTCTTTGTGACCCCGTGGACTGAAGCCTGCCAAGCTCCTCTGTCCATGCAATTCTCCAGGCAAGAATACTGGAGTGGGTAGCCATGCCCTCCCCTCCAGGGGATCTTCCTGACCCAGCGATCATACCCGGGTTTCCTGCACTGCAGGCAGATTCTTTACCACCTGAGCCCCCGGGGACGCCTGAGCTAACATTTACTCTCAGCTTAATGATCACCATATCCCAACATACACTAACATGAACGTGGAAGTCTTACATCCCGATGGGCACCACGTCCGAATACTGCTGGTCACTGGGACTGGACGTGGCTCCCAGCATCCCTGCCCCTCAAAGCCCCACAAATTCTGCTTGTCAGGGATGTTCCATCACGCCCCTCGAAGCTCCCCATGCCTGTATCCTCTCAGAAGAGATGGCCCCTTCCCCCCGACTAGCGTGGAGTTGCTCCTGCACCAATGCCCCCACGTGCTGGGAAGATGGTGCTTGGCCATCAAACACCAGCTGGAATCCTGGGCCATCAGTTCAGAGGTTGGTTACCTTTGGGTGGCTCACGATTCCTCACTGAGCCTGTTTTCTTGTTGGAGTAATGAAGCTCCTTAACTTGTTTTGCACAGTTGTTGGAGCTAATAATATCTAAAGATCCCTCCACTCCTCCATATACTAGGAATCCTGCAAAACCGTCTCCACCATCAGCACCAATGGTGAAAACATTGTCTCTGGTGACACCTACTGGTGCCTGGTCCATGGGGGTGGAGGCCACCCTGAGGCTTTTGCAGTCACAGGGTGCGGGGAGCTGGAGCTTAGGACACCCTAGTGTTAGAGCTGAGGATGAGGCCCGTACCCCCATGGCTGCATGGTGCCCCCACCACTGGGATCACCTCCTGCTCGTGCTCACGACCCCCACAAACCTCTCTGCAGTTCGGCAGCTGGGGGAAGCTTTGGGAAGAAAACAAGAGGTAATGCCTGCCTCTCCAAGCCTGCCCTTGGCTTCCCCTTACACATGGGATGAACCTAAGCTCAGTGCCTTGGTGACAAGACCCCTCACGCCCAGCCTCTTCCTCCGTGCCCTCCCTGTGCTGGGGATCCTCACAGATCCTTCTGCTTCAGACACTTTTATCCTGCAGGTTCATTTCCATCTGAGGGTCTCTGTTCACCGGCTGCCCAGCCCCCTCCCCCAGCATATGGTCTCTGCCCCAAGTCTACCCTGCATCACTCTGCTTCCTTCCCAGCAGCAGCCATCAGCTCAGGAAATGAACAGAGAGCAGACCAATGACAGGTCCTAGTTACATCAGTCTCTCCCACTGGAGGGGGCATCCCAGGTGGTGCTAGTGGCGGAGAATCTGCTTGCCAGTGCAGGAGACGTAAGGGATGTGGGTTTGATCCCTGGGTTGAAAGATCCCCTGAAGGAGGGCATGGCAGCCCAGTCCAGTATTCCTGCCTGGAGAATCCCATGGACAGAGAGGCCTGGCAGACTACACTTTGTGGGGCTGTGAAGAGTCAGATGTGAATGAAGCAACTGAGCACTCACACCGGAATGTGAGCCCCACAAGGGCTGGGGCCCATTTTTCTGCTCCAGTGCTTACGCACAGCAAATTCAACTTTGCAGACTCTCAGGTCTACATCGCACCTCCATCCATCTTAAGACCCACCAGCTACCCAAGTACAGCTTCCTTCCACCCCTCACCCATACAGGTGTATCTGGGAAGAAAGCTGGCAGTGGAGGGGGGGCTCCCCCTGGCAGAGAACCTCCGGGCCCGTTTTCTCACCAGCCTCTTATGCCCTTCCGGTCCTGTCTAGTCTATTGTTTAAAGGCTATTTACTACCATCTTGCCATGTCCCCACCCCCTGCCCTGGCCCTGTGCATTGCCTAGATCAGAAGCAAACCCAGCACATGTGGCTCTGTCGATAGATTTATGCACATTGATCAGATCTGCTTGCAGGACTGTGTGGAAAGAGGTCTGCTCACCACTCAGGGGTCCTGCTCTGATCCCAGTTCTGTCTCGTCTGGGGGTTGTGACCATGGACAACTCACTTCTATTTTCTGGGAGTCAATTTCCTGGAATATCCTCAAACTATTTCACCTCCCTGTCTTGGTATGTGAGGATTAAGTTCAGTGTCTGCATCCCTAGACCACTATTAACCACTTAGCAGAAAGCTGCTCTAATCCAGGGAGCTTGGTGCAAATATTCCTCTGCCCACCCATCTAGCTGTGTGATAGTGAATTAATGTATTCATCTCTCTGGGTCTCAGATTTCACAGGTGGAAGATGGCTAACCTTAGAGTTGCTGTGAAAATTGATTGAGCCAAGTGTGGGGGTAGTGGCTAAGGCACCTGAACCCACAGCTGGCGCATCGGCCCTTGGGACTGAAAAATTGTGACTTCCCCTGCCTCCCAGGTTCTGACCCCAGACTGCCTGGAGCTTTCTGAGGGCTGCTGGGGAGGGGTGCACAGAGTTCTTTTCAGCCAGGAAAATACTCTGCAACTCTTGTGCTGGGCCAGTCCTTGGACCTCCCTCGTGGCCCTACCTTCCTCCATCTCCAGCATCCTGTGGATGGTCTGCCACACCTGCAGGCAGCGGGAAGCTCGATGGTCCAGCTGGTGGGTTCTCCTCTGTTCTGAAACCATGGTGAGCACAGGGGCTCTGCAAAACGTTTCCCCAAAGCCAGAGCTCTGATTTCTTCTGCTGAGAAAATTCTCAGTTAGGACCTGGTCTCTCTCTTTCATAGCGATGGAAGGAAAGGGAATCTGGAAGCATCTGCAACAAAGCAAGCACTGCGTCAGATCACAGGGCACTTTACCTTAATTTCCCCCAAATTCAGGAAATTGTGATCATTTTTTTTACCCACTTCTCAGACACTTATATGTGCCAGGTTAGAAACGCTGAGTAACATACTTGTATAAGAAACTGAAGTCCATGAGCAATGCTTTTTGACCAAACCTGAGAAGGCAGATTAGCAAAAAGAAGTTAAAAATTCACCTCAAGGGCCAGCACTGTTGACATCTTCAAGTACATTGCTCTGGACTTATTTTGAAAGGTCCCTGTAAGGGGAGTGGCGTGGTGATAGGAAAGACTTCTGGAATTACACTCTGCGTTTGAATCCTGTTCCAACCACTTACTAGCTGTTGACCTTCAGTAAGTCTCTTTGCCCCTGATTATCTTACCCCAAAATGACAATGTTAGTATGGGTGTATCTTGGAGATACTACGGGTTCAGTTCCAGAGCACTGCAATAAAGCAAATCACTCAAATATTTTTTGGCTTCCCAGTGCCTATACCAGTTTTGTTTCTATTATACCATAGTCTATTAAGTATGCAATAGCATTATTTAAGAAAACAACATACATACCTCAATAAAGAAATACCTCATTGCTAAAGTGTAACTTTCCCAGGGCCTCAGTGGTAAAGAATCTGCCTGCAATGCAGGAGACACAAGAGACCTGGGTTCTATCCCTGGATTGGGAAGATCCCCTGGAGGAAGAAACGGCAACCCATTCCAGTATTCTTGCCTGGGAAATTCCGTGGACAAAGAAGCCTGGAGGGCTACAGTCCATGAGGTTGCAAAGAGCCGGACACGACTGAGCACACAGGCACACACATTCCTAAGAAAGCCGGCTGTCATCTGAGCCTTCAGCAAGTTGCAGTAGGAACAAAGATCACTGATCACAGATCACCAGAACAAATACAGTAATTGAAAAGCTGAGATTCTGCAAGGATTCCCAAAATGGGACAAAAGAGACATGAAGTCCGTACATGCTGTTGGAAGAATGGTCCTGGTAGACTTGCTTCATGCAGGGTTGTCACAAGCCTTCAATTTCAGAAGAAAGAGAAAAGAAAAGGAAATGGAGTATCTGCAAAGTCCAATAAAGTGAATCCCAGTAGAAGGAGGTGTGCCTTTGTCTACACCATGAGGACGCTGTCAGGAGCCGAGGAGATGGATGAGCAGGTGAAGTACTGGTTTGTGAGAAGCAGGAAAACCCAGCACAGGTGTGCGGAGATGTAGCCACGCAGACACACTGAGCCAGCATTATATGCCAGGCAGCTCGCTAAGGACCCGTGTGTGTGGGTGAATTGTTTACTAAATTTGATTTGACCCTTCACACCACCTGTCATTCTGCAGGCCTGTCTGGGTGAGGAAAGAAAGTTTAACCCAAAGAAGAGCAGACTCTTTTAATCCCTGTCAATGACTTTTGAAAGCAAAAGGGGGTGAACTCACCCTCCCATTCTCAATGTGGTGTCCAGTATCTAGCAAGCATCCACAAAATGTTTGGTGAAGAAATGAATGGTGGAACAAGTGAGCGAGTTGATTCTGAGAGCAGTGTTAGATGAATAGCTCTAAAGGTTGGGAGCACAGATTCTAGTTCTCAAAGATCTTGGTCCACAGCAGAGCTGTCCGAGGGGGTACAGCAGGCAGACAAACTGGTGTTCCGGGGGCTGCCCATACCCACTGTGTGAGGTCAGGAGCACTTCAAGCTTGGCACCTCTGCTCTCCTATGTGGACTACACCATCTCAGGGGCATCGCCTCCGAGCCTCAGTGCCTGGTAGCCACTGCTGACCCTCCTGCCAATCCCAGTGTTGGCTGGCTGGCTTTGGGGCTGCGAAGGAACTGTGCCATGAGGCTGCCAGCTGTCTGACTCATCCGTGTCCTCCTGTGCTCCGCCCTGGCCCACTTGTAATGTCATCATCTCGTCTGTGGTTAGCTGCACTCAGCAGCGGCTGCTGGGAGGTGATGGATGGGCAGTGACTGCATCCTATCTGCTACCCAGCAGGGCCATCCGGGCATTCCGCCCCAGCCTCTACTGGTCCTGCTGATGCTCTGCCCGCTCTCCAGCCTGCATGTTGAATGTGCCTGAATTTTAAAATATGGCTCTCCATTTGGTAGAATTTACCAAATTCTCTACTCTTCAAACCTCCAAACTGTAAGAAACGCCGCGGGAAGAAAAGCCACTTCTAGGGACTGCTAACAAAAGGCCTTTATCGAGCGTTTGCTCTCGGGCAGAACTCCCGGGAGTGAGTTATCAGGGGTTGGAACAGTCGGAGTCTGCGAGGGACAGCGGCTGGGAGGAAGGTTTTATAGCCGGGGCTAGCGTTCAAGCCAGGTTTTTTCCATCTACGGTAAACGCGGGGGCCACGTTGCTGATTGGTGCTGGTGGGCTTTGTGCCAGTCCTTCATTGGGCCAGGTCATGAGTTCCGTATCCAGGATGTTGGTCCGCCTCCTGGTTTCTGTCTGAGCAGGGGTGGGTTCTGGGGCTTTCTGCCTCAGCCACCTGAACATGGCCGTGCATGTCCAGGTATGTCCGACCTCTCACAAACATTTTTTTTTTATTTGTGCAATGGGAAAAGAAATCCACTTCTTGCGATGGCCACTGTGTGAAAATTACCCATCCCCATGCTCAGGCGCATCATGTTAGTGTTGGCACTCTGTCATTCCTGCCTGACTGTTGGAGGAACATTCAGGCAACTCAGAAATAGGAGCAAAGGAAAGGCCGGAGGGTGGGTATGTTTGTCTTCTCTGCAGAAAGACTGTCTAAGGATGACTGAAGGGAGATGGTCTTCAGAGACACCCTGTATAATGCTAGACCTCTTCCCACGTACACAACACACAGCCTCCCATGTTGCCAAAGAGAAAAATGAGCCCCAGGTCACACAGTGGATGCCACACGGTGGATGCTGGAGGAGAGCCATGCCTCACAGCTGCAATAGAATTTTCCTCAGAGCAGCAGCTGTGAACAACATAACTGACATCTGCTTGATTGCTTCTAGTAACACGGAGCTCACTCCTAAGTAGAGGCCTTTTTCACCTCTAGGATTCCAGGAGGGTTTTAGTCATAGAAGATCTGAGGGAAACTGAAGTAAATGAGTAGAGAAAACTATGGCCCTAGAAAAGATGCTTCCTAGTGGCCAAGCTCATGGTAAGCAGATTTTATCCCTCATATTTGAAGGAGAGAGAGGAAAAAAAAAAATCAACCCACAAAAATGAAATAGATACAGTTCCAAATTCTGATAACTCATCCTTCTCTAGGTAAAAGGATTATTTCTCTGATCCTAAATGATTGCCAACTGGACCCAAGATGACATTATTATAGTCAGTCCCTCTCTCCTTTACCAGAAAGCAAGGCATTTGTTTTTTGCTTTTCTGAACCAGACTCATTAACTGGTTCCAGAAGTCTGGGAGGAAACCCAGCACCCAGATCTACTCAACGGCCTTGGAAGAAGAGAGACAGAAGTCTACAAAGGTATTCAGCTGCAGTAACAGACACCTGAACTTGAATGATTTAAACAAACATGTATTGGTAGAAAGAAATGGATTTATTTTAAGGTATTGGCTCACATAATTCTGAAGGCTGAGATGTCTCACAACCTAACATCTGCAAGTTATAGACTCAGGGAAGCCTTGATGGTTTTAGGATGATAGAATACCAAAACAGGAACTCCCCAGGTTATTAGGTGCCCAATATGCTACTGAAGATCAGTGGAGAAATAACTCCAGAAAGAAGGAAGGGATGGAGCAAAAGCTAAAACAATGCCCAGCTGTGGATGTGACTGGTGATAGAAGCAAGGTCTGATGCTGTAAGAGCAATATTGCATAGGAACCTGGAATGTCAGGTCCATGAATCAAGGCAAATTGGAAGTGGTCAAACAAGAGATGGCAAGAGTGAATGTCGACATTCTAGGAATCAGCGAACTAAAATGGACTGGAATGGGTGATTTAACTAAGATGACCATTATATCTACTGAGGCATTCCTGCCCACAGTAGAAGAAATGGAATGGCCATCATGGTCAATGAAAGAGTCCAAAATGCAGTACTTGGATGCAATCTCAAAAAGGACAGAATGATCTCTGTTCATCTCTAGGCAAACCATTCAGTATCACAGTTATCCAAGTCTTTACCCCAACCAGTAACGCTGAAGAAGCTGAGGTTGAATGGCTTTATGAAGACCTACAAGACCTTTTAGAACTAACACCTAAAAAAGATGTCCTTCTCATTATAGGGGACTGGAATGCAAAAGTAGGAAGTCAAGAAACATCTGGAATAACAGGCAAATTTGGCCTTGGAATGCAGAATGAAGCAGGGCAAAGACTAATCGAGTTTTCCCAAGAAAATGCACTGGTCATAACAAACACCATCTTCCAACAACACAAGAGAAGACTCTACACATGGACATCACCAGATGGTCAACACTGAAATCAGATTGATTATACTCTATGCAGCCAAAGATGGAGAAGCTCTATACAGTCAACCAAAACAAGACCAGGAGCTGACTGTGGCTCAGATCATGATCTCCTTATTACCAAATTCATACTTAAATTGAAGAAAGTAGGGAAAACTGCTAGACCATTCAGGTGTGACCTAAATCAAATCCCTTATGATTATACAGTGGAAGTGAGAAATAGATTTAAGGGCCTAGATCTGATAGATAGAGTGCCTGATGAACTATGGAATGAGGTTCATGACATTGTACAGGAGACAGGGATCAAGACCATCCCCATGGAAAAGAAGTGCAAAAAAGCAAAATGGCTGTCTAGGGAGGCCTTACAAATAGCTGTGAAAAGAAGAGAGGTGAAAAGCAAAGGAAAAAAGGAAAGATATAGGCATCTGAATTCAGAGTTCCAAAGAATAGCAAGAAGAGATAAGAAAGCCTTCTTCAGCGATCAGTGCAAAGAAATAGAGGAAAACAACAGAATGGAAGAGACTAGCGATATCTTCAAGAAAATTAGAGATACCAAGGGAACATTTCATGCAAAGATGGGCTTGATAAAGGACAGAAATGGTATGGACCTAACAGAAGCAGAAGATATTAAGAAGAGGTGGCAAGAATACA
>SJYC01033734.1:0-12714 GCA_006408675.1 Madoqua kirkii | reverse complement strand
TTTTTTTTTTTTAAACAAATGTTTGGAGCTCTCTTGCTTTTTTGATGATCCAGTGAATATTGGCAATTTGATCTCTGGTTCCTCTGCCTTTTGTAAAACCAACTTGAACATCTGGAAGTTCACCATTAATCAAGGTCATATTTCTAAAGCACTTCAGCAGTGCCTGGAACACATTCAGAAGTCTATTGTGAAGAATGGGATGTTGGAGGGATAAATACCTTTCTGATTTGTACTCAGGTGCAGTGTGTGAAAAGAAAATTGGTGAATCAAATACGTCAAACAAGAGTTACTCTAGCGAATACCAGTCTCACAACTTGAAATCAAGATGTCACTCAGAGCTATGATCCTTGTACAAGATCCTTGTCCAAGCCTGTTACTTATCAGCAGAATTCTTTTTTTTAATTGTTGTAGGAGCTGAGCCCTCACCAGGGACATCCACTTTCCCCTAGAATGTGAACCTTTTTACAACAGGGCATCTCACTCCTTCAGAATGAGCTAATGAATTTCTGATCCTTAAATTTCCCCCTTCAGGAAGAGCCCAGGTCTTTTGAAGTATTCACCTGATTAGGCCAGGCCCACTTGGAATAATCACCTCTGATAAACTCAAAATCAATTGATTTGAGACCCTAATATCATTTGAAAAATCCCTTTACTATTGCCATACAATGTAACTTAATCATAGGAGTGAATCTCATCCTTTCTGTTCTGCTTGCCCTTGAAGGGCAGAGACTATACATGGGAAATATATCAGGGAATAAGCATCACTGGGTCCATTTTAGAATTCTGCCTACTGCGGTGTGCTCTTCAGCCCTTGGAGAGCATCTCTGCAGGTTGAATAGAGATCCGTCTGGCTCAGGCTGTAATGTAAAGGACTTACTGGGCAGTGCGTCAAGCAGGAATAAAAGTTGGAAGGATGATGCCATAGTGAAAAATGATGATTGCTGACAAAGGTGGTGGCAGAGTTGGTGAAGAGAAGTTCACAGTTTTTAGATATATTTGGAGAAAAAAAAATATTCAGGCCTTGATGATGGAGAGGTGGTACATGAAAACTGAAAGAAAGGATGAGTAATGGATGCTGTTTTTATTATTTATTACTGTGTAACAAAGTTTCACCAAATGTATCAGTTTTTTTTTTTTTTAAACAAACGTTTGTTGTTTTGATCTTTGAATGGCTGAGGGATATTGATATAACTTAGCTTGGTTTCTATTAGGGCTTCCCTGGTGGCTCAGAGGTTAAAGCGTCTGCCTCCAATGCGGGAGACCCAGGTTCAGTCCCTGGGTCGGGAAGATCCCCTGGAGAAGGAAATGGTAACCCACTCCAGTCTTCTTGCCTGGAGAATCCCATGGACGTAGAAGCCTGGTAGGCTAAGTCCAAGGGGTCGCAAAGAGTCGGACATGACTGAGCGACTTCACTTTCACTCTTTGGTTTCTATTAAGATGTTGGCTGAGGTTTCAGACATCTGAAGACTTGACCTGTACGGGAGGATCTTTGCTCAGGGTGGCTCACTCACATTCCCACTGGCAGGAAGCTTTCTATTTCTCAGGATATGGACTTTGCTTCAGAGTTGCTTATGTCTCCTCACAACATGACAGCTGCTTTTTCCTACAAGTTATCTAAGAGAGAAAGCAAATTAGAAGCCATCTTTTCTAAACTATTCTCAGATTTCATATGCTGTCACTTTTGCCATATTCTATTCATTAGCAATGAGTCACTGAGTCCAGCATATACTCAAAGGGATTGAGTTCACTATTTGAAGAGAGGAATGTCAAAGGATGTGACTATCAATACCTTTGTGTAAGAGTTTAGAGAAGAGACAGGTGGATATGAGCGGATTTGGCCATGAGAGATTTAAATTTGGCTGGGCATTGACTAAAGAGTAGGATTTTCATAGGGAGATACAGAATAGTTATCCAAGTAGAGAAACCAGAACAAACAAAAACATGGAGATAGAACAGAGAGCGATCCCACTGGAGCCAAACATTTGATTTGAGGATCATAGGAGAGTGGACAATATACGCTGGAAGTCACTTCATAGAGGGCCTTATGCAACTTCATGCTAAATAGTTTGCATTGACAGTTTGTGATAGTTTTCAAAGGAAAATAAAATTGTTGATAGCACTTTGCCCCAGCACAAACTTGGCATAGCCAAGTGATATTTCTGCTCTAGATCCAAGGCTAGCTCCTCAAACTCAGTGATAATCAGGAACCTAGAATTTTGTGCATTGAAGGGACTGATTGTGAGTCAAATTATTCATCATATTTGGAAGGATTTATTGAAGAATCCTGAAGGAAAAAATCTCCTGTCACCAAAGCAAGATTTAAACCGCTTAAGTGCACATAAGTCAAGCAGAAATTATGGTAATTGGACTTAAACCTGCTTCCCTTTCTGCATACTGTAAATAAAAGCAGACAGTTTAAACAAAGGAGTAAGATGTAAATACAAGAGTGAGATCAAAGCAAATCTGGAATTTAATTCTGCACAGAGAAAACAAAATCCAAGATATACGACCAGCACTTTGTAAAACATTTTGCAGCAGTAAAAACTTAAAACCATAAAATATGATTTGTCAGAATGTCTATGCAGAGTTGGCAAAACAATTTAGAATTCACCCTTTTTTGGTATTTCCCAATTATCTTGTATTTAATAAAGTCATTTACTAATTCTTCATTGAAATATGCACAATGACTATTGTATTTGCATATAAATGGACTACCCTCATTCCTAAAGTTTTCTTTATCACTGAAATCACCCATAGTCATGACCTCTATGTGTTATTTTCTTTAGTAATACCGTAATTTGTTTTGAAAGCCAATAAACTACATGAAATGAATGGACATTTTTAGGTGTGGAATTAGATGATGATATGATTCCTTATGGATCACTGTTGCTGTTGCTAAGTCGCTTCAGTCGTGTCTAAATCTGGCAACCCCATAGATGGCAGCCCATCAGGCTCCCCCATCCCTGGGATTCTCCAGGCAACAAGACGGGAGTGGGTTGCCATTTCCTTCTCCAATGCATGAAAGTGAAGAATAAAAGTGAAGTCGCTCAGTTGGGTCTGACTCTTAGCAACCTCATGAACTGCAGCCCATTAGGCTCCTCCATCCTTGGGATTTTCCAGGCAAGCATACTGGAGTGGGGTGCCATTGCCTTCTCCGATGGAATCACTAAACCTTATCAATTTATTCTAATAATGAAAAATTTGAAAGTAGGTCTTCAAGTAAATAGAGCTAAGAATAAAGACTTTTTGAATAAGGTAGTATGAATGATGGAAAAGTTTAAGGCAATATTGGGGCAAAACAAAAAGGCAAAATCAAGAAATGGGTCAGGAAAATAAATTGTGTAAGGACAGGATGCTAACACAAGCATTACTAATTTATCATTTTTAATCAAGACAATGACAAATGTGCAGAACTAGTGTTTGCCAAGTCTCCTCCTAGATAAGTTCTGGCCTAAGTTTCTGTTCATAAATAGAAATTTCTCTTAAGATCACAAGTCCCTACATGAATAGCCTACATTCTCAATGCAAGTTGTCTTGCTTCCAATGGGGTGAAAATTGGGGTGAAATATCATACTTTTTTTATGTTTAAAACATGGATATACATTCAGCACCTAAACAGATATTCAGCTTTTCTATAGTATTTAAATTTTATGAATGGAGCAATTAGACTTTTTAAAAAATATCTGAAGGGTTCTATATATATTTGTTGAAGATTGTCATTAAAAAAAATGTTGACAAATATTGTTCTATATCACACTTCCCTAAGTCTCATGTAGAGATCCACTCGAGTTTAAGCTCATTGAGCACATGGATTCTTTTTAATTAATTTATTTAATTGGAAGCTAATTACTTTACAATATTGTGGTGGCTTTTGCCATACATTGACATGAATCAGCCATGGGTGTACATGTGTCCCCCATCCCAAATCCCCCTCCCAGTTCCTTCCCCATCCCATTCCTCTGGGTTGTCCCACTGAAACAGCTTTGAGTGCCCTGTTTCATGCATCGAACTTGAACTGGCGATCTATTTCACACATGATAGTATACATGTTTCAATGCTATTTTCTCAAATCATCCCACCCTGCCTTCTTCCCACATAGTACAAAAGTCTGGTCTTTATATCTGTGTCTCTTTTGTAGTCTCGTGTATAGGGTCGTCATTACCATCTCTCTGAATTTTGTATTTATGCTTTAATATACTGTATTGGTGTTTTTCTTCCTGACTTACTTCACTCTGTAAAATAGGCTCCAGTTTCATCCACCTCATTAGAATTGATTCAGATATGAAAGAAATTGTGTCAGGACAATTTTATAACAGTTCAGTAATAGTCCATTGTGTGTATGTACCACAACTTTCTTATCCATTCGTCTGCAGATGGACATCTAGGTTGCTTCCATGTCCTAGTTATTATAAACAGTGCTGCGATGAACACTGAGGGTACACATGTCTCTTTCAATTCTGGTTTCCTCAGTGTGTATGCCCAGTGGAACTGCTGAGTCATGAGCATATGGATTTTTAAACATCTCACTGCTGCACTCTCAGTGCCTAGCACCATACATGACACACAGGAGGTATTTATAAATCTGTACTAAATAAATGATTCTTCTTACTTACAACAGAGATACCCAGAGTGATGATAGCAGTACCTGATATCAATTGCTTTTATGATCAAAGCAGAGAAATTTAATACTTGGTCCAGGCCCTGGCTACAAGTATATTTCCATCAATGACTAGCACCTCCTTCAAGTGACTTGAGTCCTCCACCCCTTGCCCCACACCAAGCATCTTTTATATTCTCTGCCATCCCTCCTCCAACAAGATCTTTGTATATAATGTTCTTTCTAGTCTAAATTGTTTCACTTGCAGCATAATCAACTACAACTCACCCTTCACGAAGCTCTTGACAGACTCAAATGCTTTCATAGATCCCTATATACATATATATATATATATATATATATATATACATTTCCCCCCACAACATTTAACTTAGGGACACAGTAGCATGCCCATGTGTAACATATCAATCATACCTGTTATCTTGCCAGACTATAAGGTCCATCATCTCTGTTTGAGCTCATTGTTTTATCCTCTGCACATAGCACCTTCCCTAGTACAATGCTCAATAAATATTTCCAAATAGCAAAACATTATTAAGTCTTCTGCAAATCCCAGAATTAAATAGACACAAGTGTCTCAGGTGTGTGATCAGGATTAGACAAGAAACATACTAACTTCAGTTAACCTAAGAAGCAGATATTTTCTATCAATTAGTCCCTCATGAGTCACTCGGATGTGAGAATGATTTAACCAGTGGATAATAACTGAGATATTACCTTCTGCCCAGCATTGTACTAGAACCTATATTTAATCAGTTTCATAGTGTCTATACATATCAGAAACCTGGTTTGGTATTTGTTGGAGTGTGAAGTTCAGCTTAAGAGAATGCTGCTTAGGGTTGAGGCTTCCCTGGTGGCTTAGAGGGTAGAGCATCTGCCTACAATGTGGGAGACCCAGGTTCCATCCCTGGGTCAGGAAGATCACCTGGAGAAGGGAATGGCAACCCATTCCAGTATCCTTGCCTGGAGAATCCCATGGACAGAGGAGCCTGGTAGACTACAGTCCATGGGGTCACAAACAGTCAGACAGGTTGAACTCTCTGATAAGGATTTTCCATTATCTAGAGAAATCAGATGGGAAGTGTTCAAGCAAAACAAACTCTTTGCTCAGCACTTTGTGACTGTAACATTGACAAGCATGTCACATGCATTCTTATTTGTTGTCATTGTTCAGTCACTAAGTTGTGTCTAACTCTTTGCAGCCCTAAAGACTGCAGCACAACAGGCCTGTCCTTCCTTGTCTCATGGAGTTTGCTCAAATTTGTATCCATTGACTCGATAATCCTATCTAACCATCTTATCCTCTGCTGCCCTCTTTACCTAACTGCCTTCAATCTTTCCCACCAGCAGGGTCTTCTCCTATGAGTCAGCTCTTCTCATCAGGTGGCTAAAACATCTAAGCTTTACCTTCAGCATCAGCCCTTCCAGTGAATATCAGGGTTGACTTCCTTTGGGATTGACTGGTGTGATCTCCTGCTGTCCAAGGGACTCTCAAGATTTTCCTCCAGCCCCACATTTCAAAAGCATCAATTCTTTGGCTCTCAGCCTTCTTTATAGTCCAACTCTCACATCCATACATGGCTGTTGGAAAAACCAGAGCTTTGACTATATGGACTTTTGTTGACAATGTGATGTCTTTGCTTTTAAATATGCTGTCTAGGTTTGTCATAGCTTTCCTTCCAAGAGCAGGAGTCCTTCAATTTCCTGGCTCCAGTTGCTGTCTGCAGTGATTTTGGAGCCCAGGAAAATAAAGTGTGTCAATGCTTCTACGTTTTCACCTTCCATTTGCCATGAAGTGATGGGACTAGATGCCATGATCTTAGTTTTTTTGAATGTTGAGTTTTTAAGCCAACTTTTTCACTCTCTTCTTTCTTCACCCTCACCAAGAGGCTCTTTAGTTCCTCTTCACTTGCTGCCATTTAAATCTTGCTTAAGTCTACAGGATAGGTATTATTTATTATTATCCCATTTTAAAGATAAAGAACTTTTGATTTAGAGTGGTGCTTTGACCTATTTATCCTCTCATGGAACAAGGAGAGTTCCTTTTAGGTAATGTCCATAGCTAAAAATAAATACATAAATAAAGTAAAATTTAAAAAACCAGTATGGCATTGTTGTACTTCTATAGAGAACAAATGAGAGACAGTAAACAGAACTTCTACAGTGGGGATTGGTAATCTATTTCTGTAAATGACCAGAGAGTAAATATTTTAGGCTTTATGGGCCATATGGTATCTGTTGCAACTACTCAACTCTGCCATTGCAACTCAAAAGCAGCCACAGACAATTTCTGAACCAATGAACAGGATGAAATAAAATGATCTGTGAACACTGAGTCTGAATTTCATATAATTTTAATTGTCACAAAATAATCTTTTTTTCATTTTTTTCCAATCATTCAAAAATGTTGAAATTATTTTTAACTCATGGATTATACCAAAATGAGCCGTGGGACTGTTTTGACCCATAATTCATTTGGGTCATAATTCATGGCCCCCTGCTTTGTACAGAAGTAGCAGTGTTAGTAGTTATAGCTAATACTTTTGTCTCAGTACTATGTCCCAAGGACTATGCTAAGCAGCTTATGTAAAAAAGTATTTAATATTAGTATATCTTATCAGACAGATGACAATAATATTAGTCCTACTTGCTCAAGATCACATAGCTATGGATGATGAATCAGGATACAAACCCAGGTCTTTTATATTTCAAACTCTTAAGTTTATAATATATTTATTAATAAAAGCTTATTTATGCAAATCAGAAATATGACTGAGTCTGAATTTATAGCACCCAATATACATAATAGGAGTTTGGGGATGAATAAATCCATAGCAGTGGGAACAGAACATGGAAGAACTGAGCCTTAAATTTGGCCTTGACAGAATTACCTCTTACGTTTTAGTAAGAGGTAGTGAGTAGGGTAGGGATAGCATAAACAAAGTGAAAAATAAATTCAGTTTAGCTTTCATACAAAGCTTGGTTATTTTATGTATAATTTCCTGTGCATTCATATAATGTCTGGAGCTTCACAGTGTGTTTTTAAAAGATTTTTGAGAAAAGAAACTGTTCAAATATATCAATGTTGTTTCTTAGTTCTAACAAATGTTAGACTAGGATGTTAACTTTAGATGAGAACAGAGAGCATTATTCACCACCAAGTACTACAAAGATTAAGTCATTTTAAAAATGTATTTTATTTTTAAAATTTTTATTGAAGTATCATTTACAATGTTGCATTAGTTTCTGCTATACAACCAAATGAATTAGCCATGCTTATACATATATCTACTCTCTTCCAAACTCCATTTGCACAAAGGTAATTACAGAGCACCAGATAGAGTTCCCTGTGCTATACAGCAGGTTATTTGTTAAGGGTTCTTAGCTCACTACAGTCTCTGATTAGCAGTGCACTCTGAGAGGAAATTAAGATAACAGAATGAGGTGCCCTGTGCTTTGACAAGCAGGACCCTTAGATATTTAGATGCATATCTTAAGAATTTTAATGACCCCATATTCTTGCATCTTTAGTGCATGGACAAGTACTAAAATTATTAATTTGAGATATCTGTTCTTAGTGATTAGCAGTAGTCTTTTTTTTTTTTTTTAAGCAATAGTCTCTACCAAGAAATATGCTTGACTGCATCTATTCCCCAGCCAAAAATCATATATGAATTGGCTTCTCCCTAATCTCTTTAGGGCAGTTTACTTCGAGCTAAGTGGTCTCACCAGCTATAGTTTTCAGCAAGACCAAGAATAAAGCTTCTCACAACACATATGTCATGTGCCTTTGAGTTCACAAGGGAAAACTTGGAGAGGGATTTCTAGAAACTCTATATGATCTTTTCAACTGTTTTCTGAATCTAAAATTATAGAAATAAAAAAATGACAAAATACTCTGATAGTTTTCAAATGCAACTTTGAGAAGCCTACCAGTTCAAAATATCTCCCAACTCAAAAAATTCATTCGATTTTTTTCTGTATATGTCCTGGGCTTAATCTGAGGCTTTGAGTTTCCCACAGCTAGCCCTGATTTATTTCCAGAGGAGGAAACTTTAGAGTGATTTAGAGATGAGCATTCAGATGTAATACTCCATCTGCTCCTGCTGTCATTCCAAAACTTTCTGATATCAGATCCATGGCATGGCAGCTTTTTGATGTTGGATCGATGATATAAACAACAATCTTGAATGACAGCTTAATCAAGTTAAAACTCTAGCAATTGTACTTCAGAGGTACAGAAACATCTGCTAGAGATCTACTGAGAATCAAAGAATGAACCTGAAAGAACTTAATTTTATAAAAGAGGCTTCCCAGAGGCCGGCTCTCCAAAGGGTTTCTTTTCCATTAGAGAAGACTGATGATAAGTCAAGAAAAGAAAAGCCTTTCTCTTTGAACCAGGTGAGTTTGATGGTAGTGAGGTATTGGGAAAGAGTTTTGAAATTATCTCCTACAGTTTCTTTGGCACAATAAATATAAATAGTCAAACATTACTTAACCATACCCAGAATCTACTCAACTGCATTATAGTATTGCAGTGCCCATTGAAAGGAAAGTCATTGAGTAGAGATCTTTTATTCAAGTGAGTAAATGAAGTAATAAATTAACTATATTTTCATTGGCTATAATATGCTCATATTTTCATATTAATTCATTTCTCTGGAATTAGAATGTGCCTTAAAATCAGAAGTACCTTACAATTGCTGCCTGCCTTCTGCCTGAATTGAAATTGTTTTGCTTTTTTCGGTGAGAATTTACAGTGGTCAGTCCCATAGGTTGGCCACTACCCGCCTAAGAGACGTCTTTAAGTTAGATTCAGTCTTTGGAACTACACTGTTAGTCTTTAGACTTGAATGAATATATACTTGGCTAGAAAAAAAAAATATTCAGAGGAATTTTCCTTTCTTACGTTTGAGACATGCAGGCTTCCTTGTGGTCTCTTTCTGCATGGTAGGTTTCCTGCCAGTTACTCTTACAAGGAGCATAAAGTCCTTTTATATTATGGCTTTAAGCACCATTTCTTACTAATCTCCCCATGTGAGACAGTTTCGGTTTCCTTTCTCAAATATATAGAACACTGGTACATCTCAAAATCAATGTCTTCTCTTCAGTGAAATACAAAAACCTCTCGTTTGAGTATTATTTTTGCTAGCTGCTATGGTAAATTTTACATATATCATCAAATGCTCCCTAGAACTAAGACTAGCATTCCTTGCTTTGTAGTTCATCTTTTCTTGAATGTGATCGTGCAGTATTATGTGTGTGTGTACATTTTTGTTATTATATGTGTGACTTCTTTTTAAGCAGCAACTTGGCTTCTTTAATTTCAACAGGAATTCATACTTTCAGCTAACCATCTAATCAGGAAGTTCATTGCTTCAAGCATTTTTGTAATTCATATGCCAGCAGAAAGCAAATGCTTCACTAATGAACGATTTCAGAAAGAAATTTTATTGATTAAATTGCAAACTTGTTAAAGAACATGACAAATATTAGACGTGGACTTTCGTTGGTGCCATTAAAGATTTCCACATGAGTGACTGTTAAAATACAGAAAGCCTCCCTTCTTTTGCCCAGCTGGGTATAGACACCTGATAGATCCTCCTCTATCCCTGGTGCTGGCACGTGAGAATTTAGGCAGAACTGTGCCATTGGTCTGGAGAATTTCCATCTGCCTGATGCCAAATAATAGGGAAACAGTATCTTGCCTCTAAATATTGCTTTATCCATTTTGAATGAACATTTCATGCAAGGTATGGTTGGAACATATAAAAGAAGAGAGAGGTAGACTATTGGTTCTGTTTCTCTGCAGAACCCTGATTCATGCATGAGGTTTAGATGAAATCATGGGGGTGGGGACCTCATGGTGGTAGTAATGCCTATATAGGAAGAGACACCAGAGAGCTTTTTTTTTTTTTCTCTTTTCTCCTTCTCCCTCCCTCACAGAATGCCTGGGATCCAACCCAGGCTATACCTCATAACATCTATATAATGTTAACTTAAACCTGTTTCCTGATCTGTAAATGTGCATAGAAAAACCATCAGTCTCATAGGCTGCTGCTGCTGCTGCTGCTCCTGCTAAGTCGTTTCTGTTGTGTCTGACTCTGTGTGACCCCATAGATGGCAGCCCAATAGGCTCCTCTGTCCCTGGGATTCTCCAGGCAACAACACTGGAGTGGGTTGCCATTTGCTTCTCTAATGCATGAAAATGAAAAGTGAAAGTGAAGTCGCTCAGTCATGCCCGACTCTTAGTGACCCCATGGACTGCAGCCTACCAGGCTCCTCCGTCCATGAGATGTTCCAGGCAAGAGTACTGGAGTGGGGTGCCATTGCCTTCTCCAGGTCTCATAGGCTAGTGAGCATTAAAGGCTGAAAACTCATATACAGCACTTAAGTGAGGGCCTTGAAGACAGTATGTACTTAATAATGATTATTGCCTTTATCACCATCATCATCATCATCAAAGGAAGCAGATGACATGCATTTTGAGGATAATCTCACTTCTGATGCCATTTTACCATTCTATATTATATAGCTATATACAGGACCACATTTTATGTTCACAACATGTTAGCATCACTATCCAAGAGGGAAGGAGATGAGAATATCCTACTGACTTACATAATGTAACCTTTTTCACTACTTTGGACCAACATGGAAATAAAGGTCAGTTCTGCATTTACTAAGAGGACCTCATGAGTTGAAGTTCAACTGTCTTTTACCCAATATTTATTGCAATTTTTATTGGCTCTAATAGGAGATAGATTAAACTTACTTGAGGTATGATAATTATAGAAGGTATAACAGGTGTAGATTTTAGAAGCAAAGGCTTCACAACAGGGTCCTGGAAATATCCAGGACAAGATGAGAGCAGAAAAAACAGTCAAGCTTCAGAACTTGTGCTTACTAAATCCGAAAATAAAAAATAAATCAAAGTCACTTAGGAAGCAAATAATGATACATCCTCCCTCCTCTCACTGTACCATACTGAGAAATATTAATTTTCCTGCCTCTTCCTAAGTGGTGAGTTACCATTTGACTTAGAACAGGCTCAAAGTTATTGTAGACTCTTGCTTGGAAGAAAAGTTTTACTGAATAGTTTACTATAGGTGATATTGTATAGAGATATATTTAACCCACTAAAAGGAACCAACTATTTTTAAGGATTCAAATTCACTAATTAATTGTGTAAAAGTACAGTTATTTATAACTAGTTATCAAGTAATTTGGATCCACCAGGATTTTACCCAGAAATATTTGTTTAAAGTTAGTTACTATAGGTTTTTGAAAGTAATACCTTTATTTTTTATGTTTTTGAAAATAATAACTTCAAAATTTGTTTTATAGCTATTATTTAAGCCTAGTCACATATATCCAAAGCAGTGAAGCTGATACTGATACTTCTTACAAACTGGTGAGTTTCTGTAAATATTGATACTTACAGCAGGGAACATTTGAAGACATCTTGAGCTTTGCATTTAAAAAGATTGTGAATTCTCTGAAACCACCTTATCTACATTATTATCTGAATTATTCCTCTAATTTTTCTGTCCACTGATGATTGCTTAATTTGCTTGTGAAAGCCACATTTTACTTAGTAAAAGCTCAATGATTCTGATTTAACAGTTATATTCAGAGTTTTTACTGAATCTTAAAAAAACTTGATCATTACACCTTTATTTGCAATACTGAAAATAAGCAAAAATATATGTAGCAATGCATTTTGTAATACTGTATAACCATTAAACTAACCATTACAAATTTATAACAGACTAATGTCTGCAAGATGGCAGATTGGGAGGTCTAAGCCATTCTACTTCCATACAAATGACACTTGACTATTCATAGATGAAAATAGCTCTGAGAATGCTTCAGAATATGATTAAAGATGGAGCACAAAACCTGAGGTTGACCACACAGAATAGTGTGGGACGCATTTTACTTATGTCTTTAAGAAGAGGTAGAAGATCATGTTCTTTTTGCTTAAGCCTTGATGGAAACTCTGCTAGTGGAAAGTCCTCTTTGCTTTTCTATGGCAGGAACAAGTTTTTTTTCTCTCTCTTACACATACACACACACACACACACACACACACA
>SJYC01033733.1:0-20641 GCA_006408675.1 Madoqua kirkii | reverse complement strand
AAAGGTCAGTTCTGCATTTACTAAGAGGACCTCATGAGTTGAAGTTCAACTGTCTTTTCCCCAATATTTATTGCAATTTTTATTGGCTCTAATAGGAGATAGATTAAACTTACTTGAGGTATGATAATTATAGAAGGTATAACAGGTGTAGATTTTAGAAGCAAAGGCTTCACAACAGGGTCCTGGAAATATCCAGGACAAGATGAGAGCAGAAAAAACAGTCAAGCTTCAGAACTTGTGCTTACTAAATCCGAAAATAAAAAATAAATCAAAGTCACTTAGGAAGCAAATAATGATACATCCTCCCTCCTCTCACTGTACCATACTGAGAAATATTAATTTTCCTGCCTCTTCCTAAGTGGTGAGTTACCATTTGACTTAGAACAGGCTCAAAGTTATTGTAGACTCTTGCTTGGAAGAAAAGTTTTACTGAATAGTTTACTATAGGTGATATTGTATAGAGATATATTTAACCCACTAAAAGGAACCAACTATTTTTAAGGATTCAAATTCACTAATTAATTGTGTAAAAGTACAGTTATTTATAACTAGTTATCAAGTAATTTGGATCCACCAGGATTTTACCCAGAAATATTTGTTTAAAGTTAGTTACTATAGGTTTTTGAAAGTAATACCTTTATTTTTTATGTTTTTGAAAATAATAACTTCAAAATTTGTTTTATAGCTATTATTTAAGCCTAGTCACATATATCCAAAGCAGTGAAGCTGATACTGATACTTCTTACAAACTGGTGAGTTTCTGTAAATATTGATACTTACAGCAGGGAACATTTGAAGACATCTTGAGCTTTGCATTTAAAAAGATTGTGAATTCTCTGAAACCACCTTATCTACATTATTATCTGAATTATTCCTCTAATTTTTCTGTCCACTGATGATTGCTTAATTTGCTTGTGAAAGCCACATTTTACTTAGTAAAAGCTCAATGATTCTGATTTAACAGTTATATTCAGAGTTTTTACTGAATCTTAAAAAAACTTGATCATTACACCTTTATTTGCAATACTGAAAATAAGCAAAAATATATGTAGCAATGCATTTTGTAATACTGTATAACCATTAAACTAACCATTACAAATTTATAACAGACTAATGTCTGCAAGATGGCAGATTGGGAGGTCTAAGCCATTCTACTTCCATACAAATGACACTTGACTATTCATAGATGAAAATAGCTCTGAGAATGCTTCAGAATATGATTAAAGATGGAGCACAAAACCTGAGGTTGACCACACAGAATAGTGTGGGACGCATTTTACTTATGTCTTTAAGAAGAGGTAGAAGATCATGTTCTTTTTGCTTAAGCCTTGATGGAAACTCTGCTAGTGGAAAGTCCTCTTTGCTTTTCTATGGCAGGAACAAGTTTTTTTTCTCTCTCTTACACATACACACACACACACACACACACACACAATTCAATTATAAGTACCATCTCCAAGTGTTTGACAATAGGCCAAAGGCTTTTGCCTGTTGTCAGCACAGGTTTCAAACTCTCCCCAGGGATGCTCTTTACTGAGCAAAGCATGAGGAGTGAAGAATGACTAGCTGCCTTCCTGCCAGTAGGGTGGGGGCAGCAATCGTCAGTCAGCTCAAGTACGAAAGAGCTCGATTGCCCTTCTGGGTCTCAAATTTAACTAAATGTTTCTTCCCTAATACCCTTCAAAATGTAATGAATCCCAAACTTCTAGGAACGGTGCACAGAATGAATGCTACAGAAGGTCCTGACAGTGTTTCATAGTATTCATCAACGTGTGTGAAAGAACTCTTTTATTAGCTCTTCATGATAATACCCAAGGGATAACAAGATAATTCCATGGGAGTGGGAGAAAGCAAGATTTGGCTTTGAGGAAGGCACAGAATGTGAGATGTTGCTAAGAAAGATATGCGTGGATCTTTCGGTACATGAATGATGTGGCTACAGGGGTGTGTATGTGCATGCATGTGATCACACGCTTGCACTATTGTAAATGTTGGGTAGCATATATTCCTGGTGAGCATCTCTTGACATGGGAGATAGGATGGGATGGGTGTATTCATGAAAAACAGAAGGTAACCGAAGATGCTTTCTTGGATTGCCTTCTTCATCTCCTGCTGCCTTATAGGTCAGTGGCCTCGGACCCTAATTACCATACTCTCCCCCACCAATGCCATTCCTCCTTTTAACAGGATCTGCTATATCCTTCTTCCTCTGATTGTAGGAGGGAAAAAGCAACTTGTAAGAATTGCAACTGTATTTTATGTGCATCTTAAGAACAGAAGCCATGACTTTTCACATAGAATGAATTTGCCCTGACACAATGAAATATTGAAAAACAAGTCATTGAAGCTGTGTGTCTTGGTTTCTAGTTAGCACATTTGCTACCCAATAATACATTTGTATCCTTCCTATAGGATTATTGGAATAAGAATTACAATAATGCTAACTTAAATACTTGGGGATACACCAAGGTCCTGCTGATCTCAGGAAATAAAAATTTGAGAAAATTTGTAAAAACTAACATTTAAAGGAAGAAAGAAAAGAAGTTCAGATAAAGAGATTGTGGCACCTTGAGAGTATTCTCCTTGGCCTATTAAAGAGCTTATTTTCCACTTGAGATTTTGGCCATTATCCTTCAACTTGATTATAGCTTAGCGAAGGTGCTAATGATTTCATTCACAAATGGAAAGGTCCATCTGGAGTTTGAGGAAGTGACTGAAGGTGGGAAAATACGAATTAGAATTTTTACTGGTGCTGTCTCATAGCCTACATCCCAGTATTGGGGAGTGTGTGCTCCTCCCTGGAGAAGAAACAGCCATCTGGGGCTTTCTTCTCTGATTTTATATGAAAGTCAGAGAGATTAGCAGTGTGGGCAGAGTCGCAACAGGCTGGGCGGCTTATACTACTATTAAAAGTCCATTCAGGTCAAACTATAGGGAAGTCCACAGACAGCGAACAGTGGCCAACATACATGTAATGCCCCTCTTCAATGTATATTGGAATCTGATGACTTAGGTTAAATTTTGATGCAAAGATCCCTAGGAACAATGCATTTGATAATAATCCTGCCCATAGAAGGACATAGGCCATTGGTACTTTATCATCTCAAACTTCCAGGAACATCATAGATACAACAGATTAATGGATTACCCAGCTATTTGAAGCTTCAAAATCTTGTTATTATGATTTTAAAGCTGTTATCTATAATCTTATTTTTATTAAGTAGAATGTACTGATTATAGATTTTTTTTCCCATCTCTATGACCAATCATTTTATGGATATAAAAGAATAACTTTGTAAGGAATTTTTTCTCTCTTTGCTTTAGTTCTATGTTTCTCTGCCTCTCTCTATTTCTCTCTGCCATTCAATTCTCTTTCTTCTTTGGACCTAAAAGGGAGGGATTGTGGAAATGATTCCCCAAGTCCTACCCATTCAGCTCTAGTGTTATATGATTCTCCCATTCAAATCCCACCTCACCTCCACTCCTCAATACATGTACTCCATCCCTGCTTCTGCCCTTAGAAATGCAATGGCAGCTTATTAGATATAATCCCTCAAAAAACTCAAAAGCAATACTGTCACACTGGAAGATTTTCTCCCCAGAAAGCTGTTTAATTTGATGGTTATTGTTTGTCAAAGCCCACTGTTTGTGCAGATTAATTAAAACCTGTGTTTCCAGCTGCTGCATGGTAGCCCTCCTTGTAACAAAAAACAATTTGCAGTCCTAAATTCATCAGTCTATATCTGATCCCCTTGGAAAGTCTTTACCCTACTGTGTAAGACAACATCACTCAACCTGCCCCCAGACCTGTGTCAGTACATGGGAAAACGGAATCCTTTAATACATGTCTTTTCTTGTTGAAATCTTAATGCATAAAATTGTTAGAGACGCCCACCCCCACCGAAATTGAGATCAGTAAATTGAAGGCCCTAGATGAGATCTCAATTAGACAACAGGAAGTGAAACTGAGCTGCTAAATCCGAAACTCATTTAAAATATCATGTTCTAGCAAATGATGTTTTAAAAACTGTTTTGCTGTTTTGATTATCAAGAGTCCTTATGTGTTATGGATTAGCAGATGCTATCATTTCCCAATAAATAAAGATACTTAATAAGAAATAGCTATTTGATGAAATGAGCCTAATTTATTTTCGTTTGTAAAATCTGCTGAGACCAAATGCTGTTACCTGCAGTCAAGTTTTGCTTATCCAAAGTAATCTCCATATAATTGAAATCCCCAAATTTAAAAGTTTAACTGATTCACATCTATAATATTAAAAATTGGTTTCCAGCAAACACAGACCTGCTGAAGAGAGGAGGAAAATAAAGAAGTTATTTCCCACCTATGTTTTGAATTGAAAATACATCTTAAATCCTCTAAAGCAGCTCACTGTTGCACAAATGAACTCAAAATACTCCAGAGAAAACCATGAGTCTCTAACACTTGCAAATATTCACAGCACTCCACCTTTGATGCCAGAGAAGTGTGAAATATATGAATTATATATAATGACCAAAAGCCTTCTCCATTGTGATTGCTGTTGGCAACAGTTGGTCCTGTCGTTAAACTACAAGGCTATTTAAAAGAAATTTCTTAGTAAAATCCATGTACATGTTCTAAGGTTGGTTGGTGCAGTGCTTTTTTTTCTTCTTATTTTCGCTAGCCTAACTAGCTACCTTAACTTTGTACTCGTTTCCATTCTCCTACTTCAGTTTCCAGACTAAATGGACCAATGACTTTACTACCTGAAATGGTTCATTGGTTACAATAACTAAACTAGGTCTATGCCTGGATCTACTAAAGCAAAAACTATTTAAAGCAAGATCTCAACTATGACCCTAAAACTGGGAAACAAAAATAAACCCACATAATACATCAGTTATTATTATGATAATGATGTTTTTCCTTGTGGGCTTCCTAGACGGCTCAGTGGTAAAGAATACACCTGTTTTTTGATCCCTGGGTCAGGAAGATTCCCTGGAGAAGGAAATGGCAATTCACTCTAGTATTCTTTCTTGGATGGAAATCCCGTGGACAGAGGAGCCTGGTGGGCTGCAGCCCATGGGGTCCAAAAGAGTTGGATGTGACTTAGTGACTCAACAGCATGACCACCCTTTAATCTGTTGCCCTTCTTCAAGTCTGTTCTTCTAAATGTTACTTCTAATACTATCGCCGTTCTCTTGTCCCTACTTCATTTTCAGTTTTTACCTCCGATCTTCCCTATATAGGGCTTTGGTGTCCTAATTCATTAGGACACCAATCTGCAAACACTGACTTTGGGAGGAAATATATGTCAACTGAACAACAACAACAACAACAACAAAAAGCACAACCTAAGAGGTGAGAATTATGTTTTATTTAGTGGACTTGCTGAGGACTTATGCTCAGGGGGCAGCTTCTCAGATAGCCCTGAGGGACTGCTCAGAAGAGGTAAGGAAGGAGCTAGGATATATAGGAGTTTTCACAACAAAGATCATGTGGTTGGAACATCAACAGATTGCCATTAATTAAAGACAACCAGATTTCTCAAGTCAATGAATTTAGCACTTTTCTATTTTGGGGAACATACAAGAGTCTGGGGTCATTGAAACCATTCCCTTGATATGCACCTTTGCATCTAAGGGCAGTATTCTGTTCTTTCCCATCCTGAGTCTCCCTGGGGCCTATTATCAGGGTGACTGTAGTTGCTGACCTTTGCAACATCCTTTGTTTACTGATACAGCAGGCAATATTTGTAATTCACATATATAGATTAAATAAACTTAAAATGAGTCCCAGCATGCTTTGATTATCATCTTTTCTTCTAAAGAACACCTTGATTAGCCATCTTTATCATCCCATAAAATTGGATTTACTCTGGAGCTTTATCCTTCTCCCCAGTAATTCTGCTGGGGTTTTGTTGCAGGAGCATCTGTCATCCCTTTCAGTAATACAGAATAAATAAGCAGCATTGCCACTCTGCTCTTCCATATATACCTCCTCATTTCACGTGGGGAGTTCATTACGGGGAATGTTGCAACCCAGCCCAGGATGAGAAGCCTGGGGCCCTTTACAAAACAGTACTTTAAAAGAGCAAGGCAAAAGGAATGATTTTTATTTTAAGAGGCTTCCTTTTAACCCAGGCTCTTATTCATCTGTCAAGGGTCACCCCACCTCACACAGCAGGAGAGACCAGTGACAAGTATTTGACCAGTTCAAGAGGCAACTGTTTCACACAAGCAGATTCTCTCAAGAAAATCATTAAAGCACATCAACCCTGACAGCTGCACAGACACCCTGAGGGCTGTGCTGCAGAGACCATGCTTTAAAATATCTGCAGGCTTTCCAGGGGCCTGTGTGGCTTCTTGTTTCAATGAGATGAAATTTCAGTTCCAGACAGTGATGGGGAGACATTGAGAGTGGGGGAGGGGAGAGTTGAACAGCAACTGAATACTGTGAGATGACTTGATGACGGTTTTGAAGCCTTAATCTGCAAAAATGCATACATCTCAATCCCAAATGACCTCAATTCTTTGTTTGTAGCACCAGGTTAATACTTCCAGGAATTGTCTACCATGTTTGCAGAAAGTTAGAATGGGTTCTCGGAGAAGGCAATGGCACCCCACTCCAGTACTCTTGCCTGGAAAATCCCATGGGCAGAGGAGCCTGGTAGGCTGCAGTCCATGGGGTCACTAAGAGTCGGGCATGACTGAGCGACTTCACTTTCACTTTTCACTTTCATGCACTGGAGAAGGAAATGGCAACCCACTCCAGTGTTCTTGCCTGGAGAATCCCAGGGACAGGGGAGCCTGGTGGGCTGCCGTCTATGGGGTTGCACAGAGTCGGACACGACTGAAGCGACTTAGCAGCAGCAGCAGCAGCAGAATGGTTACCAGAACATCATGCCAACTGTAACTGTCTTACAGCATTTAGCTTGTTGAGAAATAGTGTACTGCATCATCCAGTTTGGGGATACAAGTGTTTTTAAAAAAAAAAAAAAAAAAAAAACAATGCTTACATGATAAAGCAAGGAAGCTGTTACAGGAAGGAGGATCCCTTTCAGGGCTCGAGAGCAGGTTCTTATCTAGTACTCAGAAATCAATTGTCCGAGGAGAAACACATGTTGACAGAGGAAGAGATTTTATTAGGAAGGGATTCCCCAGGCAGAGGGCAGCAGGGTAAGGGAGCCCAAGAGAACTGCTCTTCCACATTGTTGAAAGTATCAGGTTTTGTGGTGATGTGGTTAGTTTCAGGAGTGTTTCTGGTCTATCATTCTAACTCAGAGTCCTTCCTGGAGGCATGCATATCCTTCAGCCAAGATGGGTTCCAGAGAGGAAGATTCTGGGAGTTTGGTAAGACGTATGGTCTGGTATCTCCTCTCTTCTTTAGACCTTTCTGGCAGCTTATTAGTTCTATGTTCTTACCAGGATCTGCTACTGTAACTCACGCAAGTGGTTACTATAATGTCTGGCCAAGGCAGTCAGTTTCAGTCAATGGTTCCCCTAACAAAAAAGCTAACATTAATGATAGATTTTGGAAGTGGTAAGTGTTAATTGCTCAGTCATGCCCAACTCTTTGCGACTCCATGGACTGTAGCCTGCCAGGCTTCTCTGTCCATGGAGATTCTCCAGGCAAGAATACTGGAGTGGGTGGCCCTTCCTTTCTCCAAAGGCTGTTGCCAACCCAGGGAACAAACCCAGATTTCCCGCATTGCAGGCAGATTCTTCACTGTCTGAGCCACAAGAGCAAGCTGTCCCAAATCTTACTCTTTCCCTCTAAGTCCTAACTGTGTATATCTATTCAGTCTTTGTGAGATATCCTGAAGCCCAGGAGGAGAAAAGCCAGTTGTAATGGTCTCAACATTCTGGTGTTAGAATAGGAGCTTTGGCTAATAGGGAAGGCTTGTTCTTGCTGATATAAACTAAGAAATTTTGCACTTCTCAGCCTTCCATCTGACAATGGTTTGAATAAACTCCTAGGAGACAGGGGCATGGTGAGCCGTCAAGTCTTCTGAGGAACATGCTAGTTCCTGTTGCAGAGTCCTGCCTATTCCTAATTTAGAAACTTTCCAGCCAGCTAATGGGTAACAATGGAACCTAAGTCATAAGCCCTGGAGATGCCCAAAACTTTTAATAGTAACATATTAAGTTAATCATTATAATAACAATTTCATTTCACAGGTGCACAGGTCTAACTGCCATGTATATGTATTGTCTTATTTTACCCTATCATAGCCCTTGAATAGGCCTACTTTTCACGCCACTGCATAGATTAGGACTTGGGTATCAAAATGAGATGAAATGGTTTGTCTATAGTCAAATACAGTAGTATGACAGGGGGTTATAAATTGTGTCATCATGTTGATTGAATTATAAATTCTAATTTTCTTGTTTATGAACTATGTGGTCTCCTTCAAGTGACTTACCTTCTGTTACATATATAACAGTTCATCTTATAGTAGGATTATTATAGGGACTAAAAATAAGACAATAATAGCTCTAGTTTCAGGTAGATCAGGTAGAAGGCTTGACACAGAGGAAGCACAATGAATTCAGACTTAAAAAGTGAGCAAATGATATTATTCTCAATTTAAAGAGAGTACTTAATGAAATTTAAAGAATCTAAGAAATTTATTCAAGTCCACGCAGAAGTAGATCACAAACCTGAATTAGAGATTAGAATTTCCAGCTAGTTTAGTATTCTTTATACATTATCACAAGTTCACTCTACTTTTGAGAACATGAAGATATATGTTGCCAGTGGAATACTACTCATTAGAGAAGTCAGATAAAGAAAAATCACTATACAACTTAAATCTGTTGAGCCAAGAGTAATTAGAATTATTTTCCACTGTTGGATAAATAAAATAAGCATTAACTTTGTAAGATTAAAAGTCAGTAACCTTCAATTTTGTGAGAATAAACTTCGGAGATCTATTGTCAAGTAGATAGATGCAGAGAATGACCTCTTAAGAGTCTTCAGTTCCCTATGATCAGGACTAATAAGATCTTTAATTCCAGAATCCCACTTCTATCCATCTTTCTCTCTCTCAAGAAAGGCCATGGTAGAGTAGGTCAGACTACAAGTAGAACATCTTAATTGCCTCCCTCCAAAATAGTTGTCTGACAAAATGAATTACACATCTTCATAGATACTCATTTATTTCCCTGACTCTAAGAACTGTAGTGCAAACATTCCTATAGTCCCAGGGAAATAAAACAGGACAGGAAAGTGCTCATTTTTTTTCAGATATTCACAAGAAAAAAAAGAAAAACATAAAGCCTTATTTCCAGTCTCCATTCCACAATTAGGCTTGAGTGACATCTGAGTCAAATAAGTTGTAGTTATGAATATTTTATCAGATTTTTGACAAGACATCTATCTCACTATAGAATGAGGCCTGATGTTAAATAACCTTGGACAGTTTTGGTTCCTAATTAGACGGTCAGTACACTACCAGTTGGAGATCTGGATTTTATTTGGCTTCTATGATTGTGAGATGGCTGAGATAATTGAGAACCTGGATCTGGTCCAATTAATTCTTTTGGTAGTTTGCTCTCTCTTCAGCTATGCTAGACACTTGGGCACTAACACAGCACACTGGTATTAATTTAAAGTGAAGTTCTAGAAAGGCACAGTGAGATAGCATTGTTTCTAGTCTGAACCAATAATCCCATTTAAAATGGTATTGTAAATATATATATACACACACACTGTAAGCTCAACACAATCCATTCCTTCATTAAGAGTGAGAATTTTCTACTATCATCCAACTTCTTCAAGCTTCAGTTTCATCAGAATGATTATCAGTCACTAAGTTCTTGGCTGTATCTTAGAGTTCTAATTAAATTTGAGGCTTTTGTCTTGAAACCAATGGAAAATAGTTAACCACTGATTATATGTTAGTTAATACAAAACAACATGTTTTACAATGCTTTTCAATTAAAAAACTCAATATCTTCTTCAGGAAGCGATTTGGCTGGTGCAAGATATACCCTGCCCTGAAATATTTGGGTCAATAAGAATACAAGAAAATGTGCCTTTTTTTTTTTTAAGGATTGGGAAGAAAAGGTATCACTAGAAATGGGCATTTGAGAGCAAAATGTGTTAGGATTCAAAACACTAAATGACTCAGCAAAGTAAAATTTATCCTTTCATTAGCAAAAGGTGGAGGTAATTGAAGTAATTGAAGGGTAAAATGAGTTATATTAATACAAGAAGAAAACGGCTAAAAACTAGCATGATTCTGGTTAAAACGGTGACTTAAATGAAATGCTTTATATGTACATATTCCATTTGATATATCTTCCAAATGACAGTAAAAAAACACAAAGGTATTAACACAACAGCACAAGCAGAATGAGAGAGGAGACAAGATAAGAAATATCATCAAGGTTGGGAAAGATGAAAAGAAGAAAAACAATTCATATTGAAGAGAAAACTCCAAGTATGAAATTGTGAGAAATGGCTTTCCCATAAAACCCTGAAAAGCTTAAATTCTAAGTGTTTCCAAGAATCATGCTATGGAAAAATGGGAATGAGGTATTAATCTAATATGAAAAACTTGTGGATAGGCTTAAAATTCATCCCCCAGATTTTCCTTATCATGTCTTCTCAGTTCAGTCACTCAGTTGTGTCCGACTCTTTGCAACCCCACGCTTCTCTAACACCACAGCTCAAAAGCATCAATTCTTCGGTGCTCAGATTTCTTTACAGTCCAACTCTCATACCTATACATGACCACTGGAAAAACCATAGCCTTGACTAGACGGACCTTTGTTGGCAAAGTAATGTCTCTGCTTTTGAATACACTGTCTAGGTTGGTCATAACTTTTCTTCCAAGGAGTAAGCATCTTTTAATTTCCTGACTGCGGTCACCATCTGCAGTGATTTTGCAGCCCCCAAAATAAAGTCTGACACTGTTTCCACTGTTTCCCCATCTATTTGCTATGAAGTGATGGGACCGGATGCCATGATTTTTGTTTTCTGAATGTTGACCTTTAAGTCAACTTTTTCACTCTCTACTTTCACTTTCATCAAGAGGCTTTTTAGTTCCTCTTCACTTTCTGTCATAAAGGTGGTGTCATACCCCCAAAATAAAGTCTGACACTGTTTCCACTGTTTCCCCATCTATTTGCTATGAAGTGATGGGACCGGATGCCATGATTTTTGTTTTCTGAATGTTGACCTTTAAGTCAACTTTTTCACTCTCTACTTTCACTTTCATCAAGAGGCTTTTTAGTTCCTCTTCACTTTCTGTCATAAAGGTGGTGTCATCTGCATATCTGAGGTTATTGATATTTCTCCCGGCAATCTTGATTCCAGCTTGTGCTTCTTCCAGCCCAGTGTTTCTCATGATGTACTCTGCATATAATTTAAATAAGCAGGGTGACAATATACAGCCTCAATGTATTCCTTTTCCTATTTGGAACCAGTCTGTTGTTCCATATCCAGTTCTAACTGCTGCTTCCTAACCTGCATATAGGTTTCTCAAGAGGCAGGTCAAGTGATCTTTTAGCCAAACAATTACCCTATTTACCTGTCAGAAGACAGAATGTTCATTCCTTTCTGGAGAAACTGATCCAGGCAGAGTAGGTGACAGTGTGTATGTCTGGATCACGTTCATGACTGTACAGCCTGTATGATAACAGAGAATCTCATACTCACAAGGGCCCCTTACTTGTTTAATACTTTGCTGCTATAGTATTGAAATTATTAATAATATTCTGTTTGAACAATGAACCCTACTATTATTTTTTCTTTTTCTTTTTCTTTTCTTTTCTTTTTTTTTTTTTTTAATATACAGCCTCAATGTATTCCTTTTCCTATTTGGAACCAGTCTGTTGTTCCATATCCAGTTCTAACTGCTGCTTCCTAACCTGCATATAGGTTTCTCAAGAGGCAGGTCAAGTGATCTTTTAGCCAAACAATTACCCTATTTACCTGTCAGAAGACAGAATGTTCATTCCTTTCTGGAGAAACTGATCCAGGCAGAGTAGGCGACAGTGTGTATGTCTGGATCACGTTCATGACTGTACAGCCTGTATGATAACAGAGAATCTCATACTCACAAGGGCCCCTTACTTGTTTAATACTTTGCTGCTATAGTATTGAAATTATTAATAATATTCTGTTTGAACAATGAACCCTACTATTATTTTTTCTTTTTCTTTTTTTTTTTTTTACCATGGGTCTCACAACTGATATAACTGGTCCTCGTATTTTTGGTAGTGAGTTTTGTTGAGCGACCAGAGAGAAAATATGGGCATTTAGGAAAGCATGAAAAGTGGATCATAACTCAGCCTAGCCTGTTTCCAGTGTAAGATCAACGAGAGATATTACCCACTCATTACACCCTCAAACACGCAGGCAAAAGACTGAGACATTTTCTTATGAGATATCGAACAACTCTAAGAATGAAGATATTTGTATTTGAAGGAATTACAATAAGAATTAAACTGGCTACCCAATCACTCTCCAGTGAATTCTCTAATTAGAAAGAACTCCCCTGGCATCAGCATCTGGGGATCCTATTAGCTATTGTAATGCCTTACTCTGTAGTACAAACTGAGAACCAAGTAGTACCAGATACTCCAGGAGAAACTTCAGTAGAAACTGATAAAAAGAAAGTTGAGAAAAATTGATTCAACACAGGGACCAGAATGATATGTCAAAATATTATAAATTTTTAATTATTATGGAGAGCTAAGAGAACATGCTATAGACTTGAAATTACAAACAGAGTGCTGTAAATGGCAGTAGGGATAATGAGAATAAGCTTAAAAGAAAAGGAAGCCCTTCCCCCAATCAATAAAGGGGTTGGAAGGTAGAATTTAAACAAAAATCCCCCAGAAAGAGATAATCAATGAAATAAAGCATAAGGAATTATCTAATAAATCATAAAGGAAATTCCCATAGTAGGAAGGTGTGTGTCTTTATCACTGAAAGAGGTCATTAGGTGAAAAAAATCCACACCAAGCCCCCTTATCATGCCTTATGGCAATACCAGTAGCTGAATGAAGTTTCCAAATTTTCAAGAATAAGAATGGCATCAGACTTCCAGCACTGCATGCCAGGAGACTGCAGCGTTATGTCTGCCAAATGCTGACAGGAAGTTATTTCCAAACTTGAATTGTTCACCCCACCAGCCACCACTGTCGGTTCAAGGTATAACTGATATATTTCTATATTCTAAAAAGACTCAGAAAGTGTACTTCCAAGCACTGTTTCTTAGAAAGCTACCAGCTAGTGCAATGAAGGAGACCGTATTTCCATTCCTGGGTTGGGAAGTTCCCCTGGAGAAGGGATATGCTATGCACTCTAGTATTCTTGGGCTTCCCTTGTGGCTCAGACAGTAAAGAATCCACCTGCAATGTGGAAGACCTGGGTTCAATCCCTGGGTTAGGATGATCCCCTGGAGGAAGCATGGTAACCATTCCAGTATTCTTGCCTGGAGAATGCCATGGACAAAGGAGCCCAGTGGGCTATAGTCCATGGGGTTTCAAAGACACAACTGAGTGACTAAGAACAGCACAGTGTACTCAGCAACACAAAGGAAAAAGAATGGGACTTAGGATCTAGAGAGAGGAAATCTCAGCCAAATGAGATGCAAAAGATTAAACCCCATGTCCACTGAGAAGACAGCAAGTTTAGATCGAAGCAGGAAGTTGAGGAACAGCAAGAGGGTTGACCTCAAGGAAAACAATAAATGTGAACTGAGGCTGTTTCTGGAAATACTGAGCATTTGGACAAAAACATTTATAGGCATTTGACAACTCTCTCAGAACATTCTAAAGAGAAAACAAGGACAAGTCAGTAAGAGAATACAGGAAGTTAAGGGGGAAGATGAACAAAGGAAAGACAGAAAGGATTCCAGAAAGAAAATGTAATCATATACACTCTGGGTTTGCAGTTAAATGTACGAATAATTATAATAATGAAAAATCCAACATTTGGTTAAGTCTCTCCACAAGTGATATAATTATATTGGGAGGATTTCAGCAGTGGTGGTACAGGAAAGATTGTAAAAGGTTTGGAGATGTTTAAGGAATAGAACTAAAAATTCTTAGCTATTTAACTGTAAGAAACCAAATATGTATAAAATTTTAAAAGACACTAAAAAAATCACAGGTGTAGAGTTAGGTTATTTATTTGACTTTTTTTCTTGTTTCTTGAGGTATGCCTGTTTTGCTATGAACTTTCCTCTTAGCACTGCTTTTATAGTGTCCCACAGGTTTTGTGTAGTTGTGTTTTCATTTTCATTCATTTCTATGCATATTTTGATTTCTTTTTTGATTTCTTCTGTGATTTGTTGATTATTCAGAAGGGTGTTGTTCAGCCTCCAAATGTTGGAATTTTTAATAGCTTTTCTCCTGTAGTTGAGATCTAACCTTAGTGCATTATGGTCAGAGAAGACGCTTGGAATAATTTCAATGTTTTTTAATTTATCAAGGTTAGCTTTGTGGCCCAGGATGTGATCTATCCTGGAAAAGGTTCCATGTGCACTTGAGAAAAAGGTGAAATTCATTGTTTGGGGGTGAAATGTCCTATATATATCAATTAGGTCTAACTGGTCTATCGTCTCATTTAAAGTTTGCGTTTCTTTGTTAATTTTCTGTTTAGATTTCATTGTGGTCGGAAAAGATGCTTGAAATGATTTCAATTTTTTTCAATTTACCAAGGCTAGATTTATGGCCCAGGATGTGGTCTTTCCTGGAGAAGTTTCCGTGTGTGCTTGAGAAAAAGGTGAAATTCATTGTTTCGGGGTGAAATGTCCTATAGGTATCGATTAGGTCTAATTGGTCTATTGTATCATTTAAAGTTTGTGTTTCCGTGTTAATTTTCTATTTGGTTGATATATCCACAGGTGTGAGTGGGGTATTAAAGTCTCCCACTATTGTGTTATTGTTAATTTCCCCTTTCATGCTTGTTAGCATTTGTTTTACATATTGCGGTGCTCCTAGGTTGGGTGCATATATATTTATAATTGTTATATCTTCTTCTTGATTTTTTTTAATTTATCAAGGTCAGCTTTATGTCCCAGGATGTGATCTATCCTGGAAAAGGTTCCATGTGCACTTGAGAAAAAGGTGAAATTCATTATTTGGGGGTGAAAGATCCTATAGATATCAATTAGGTCTAACTGGTCTATTGTCTCATTTAAAGTTTGCATTTCTTTGTTAATTTTCTATTTAGTTGATCTGTCCATAGGTGTGAGTGGGGTATTAAAGTCTCCCACTATTATTGTGTTATTAGTAATTTCCCCTTTCATGCTTGTTAGCATTTGTCTTATATATTGTGGTGCTCCTATGTTGGGTGCATATATATTTATAATTGTTATATCTTCTTCTTGGATTGATCCTTTAATCATTATGTAGTGGCCTTCTTTGTCTCTTTTCACAGCCTTTGTTTTAAAGTCTATTTTATCTGAAATGAATATCGCTACTCCTGCTTTCTTTTGGTCTCTATTTGCATGGAATATCTTTTTCCAGCCCTTCACTTTCAGTCTGTATGTGTCTGTAGTTTTGAGGTGGGTCTCTTGTAGGCAACATATATAGGGACCTTGTTTTTGTATCCATTCAGCCAGTCTTTGCCTTTTGGTTGGGGCATTCAGCCCATTTACATTTAAGGTGTACACCTTAAACACTTTCAAAAACATTTTCATAGTTTTAATTATTTTTTACATATAAGCACTATTTAGTTTTGTGAATGTATTTTCAGGTGTATTACTTGTTCTGTGTTTGTTGAAAATGGAAACATTTATGTACTATAATTTTTAAACAACCTTGTCTGAGAATGTAGAATAGATACTAACTTTTATATATTGACTTTGCAACTGACTATTTTAGTAAATGCTTTGGGTTCAAAAGGTTTTCAACAGATGCATGCTTGTGTGCCTAGTGGCTCAGTCATGTCTGACTCTTTACAACCCATCAGACTGTAGCTTGCCAGGCTACTGATACAGCCACAGACTGTAAGTGCCAGGCTCCTCTGTCCATGGATTTTTCAGGCAAGAATACTGGAGTGGCTTGCCATTTCCTTCTCCAAGGGATCATCTTAACCCAGAGATGGGACCCACCTCTGTGTCTCCTGCACTGCAGGCAGATTCTTCACTGGCTGAGCCATCAGGGAAGCCCAATTGACACAATTAGGATTAAACCAATTCTTTAAATTTGAGAACAATAAAAACGTGCTTCTTCTTTACTAATACTTGCTATTTGGTTGTTTCCCCAGCTCACTCTCACTTGTTTGCTTCTTTGCTTTCTTAACTGGATTTCCATGTAGTAAAAAAGAAAACTGAACAACTTTTCTCAACATGAGGATTTTGTCTTATGCCTGACTTCAGTGGGTATTTCTGAAAATGGTAACACATACCATGTTCTACCAGATTTTATTATGCATACTTCTCAACAGGTACATTTTACATCATTTATATGAGGGATATATAGAAAGAAGTCAAACTGATAGAAATCAGTTCAGTTCAGTTCAGTTGCTCAGTCGTGTCTGACTCTTTGCGACCCCATACATTGTAGCACGTCAGGCCTCCCTGTTCATCACAAATTCCCGGAGTTCACTCAAACTCACATCCATTGAGCAGTGATAAAAGTTTTTAAAAAATATATAAATTCACGCATTCACGCTGATCAGAAATTCTGAGTGGTAGTTACAAGTGCATGATTGTTGAAACTGTCAAAATGAATGACTATATAATAAATGAAATTTATTTCATTGGTCAAAATATGTCAAAGTACAAAGTCTCTGAAGAAGAAAATCCTCAAAGGTACTCCTTAATGGTGAAAAGTCCAACAACAATATGTAGGTAATATAACTGAGACAAGTTATACAGCAGATTGTTTTATATGCATCTCAGGCATTGAATGATCTTAATATCTGAGGCATTTTCACATATGATTGAGTTTTCATAATATCACAGGATTCTTATTAGAACCACTTGTTAGCTGTGGATGTTTTTTTGACTCAGAGTGGATAAATAACTTTTGCAAAGCCACATAGCTAATATTTATTAGAACTGTGGTGCTAATGTAGGTTTAGTATATTTGTTAGTGTTTATTTTTTCACTCTACTACACTGCCTAAAAATACTTTTAGTTCATGCAAGACCTGTGTAGAAAGCTAATCTGTATGAAATTTTCTCTACCAATAGAATAGCTGTCTATTATACACATCTAGATGTGTATAAGAGACAGTGGTGGTACATATACACAATGGAGTATTACTCAGCCCTCAAAAAGAATAAGTTTGATGCAGTTCTGATGAGATGGATGAAACTGGAGCCGATTATACAGAGTGAAGTAAGCCAGAAAGAAAAACACCAATACAGTATACTGACACATATATATGAAATTTAGAAGATAGTAATGATGACCTCGAAAGTGAGACAATATAAGAGACACAGAGGTATAGAGTGGACTTTTGGCTTCAGAGGGAGAGGGAGAGGGTGGGAAGATCTGGGAGAATGGCACTGAAACATGTATACAATCATATAGGAGATGAAGCGCCAGTCTATGTTCAATACAGGATACAGGATGCTTGGGGCCGGTGTACGGGATGAACCGGGGAGATGGGCTGGGAAGGGAGGTGGGAGGGGGCTTTAGCCTGGGGAGATCATGTATACCTGTGGCTGATTCATGTCAATGTATGGCAGAACCAATACAGTACTGTAAAATAGAATAAGGCATTAAACAAAAAATTTAAAAAAAAAATCACAGTAAACTATTATTATTTATATAAAGATGGGGGAGTGTAAAATAAACAGGATAATTCTACTCTAGATAGGTAAATCATCTTGATAAAAAATAAAAATTAACTTAAAACTATTAAGTGATAGAAAAATTTTTGCATCATTCATTGAGGGAGTTCCTTTAACACTGACAAAGACTTGATTGCAGGGTATTTCATATGGCTTTTAAAAATATAGACTTATTGGCATCATTTTTATCTGTTGGATGGTGTTCAAATGGCCCTAAAAGAAAATGTAGCATATCTCTACTCATAATAATAATCAGATATATGTCTACAATGTTCTGTTCTCCCACAGTTGACCCCTGTCATCACGAAGAGATTGAAACTCAGAAAAAAAGCCCTTCTCTGCATTTTTTTATCCTTTCATTGTCCTCTTGGTTAATGACTGTTTTGTTCCTCTCGGAGTAAAATGAAGGCTTCCAAAATCTAAGAATATTCAAAGACCTCAGAAAGAGTCAATCATGAAACAAGAGTTGCCACAATGTGAAAATTGAACACATTATGTCTGCTATAAACTTCAAAAAGAAAGATACTCAAGTTTCTAAAAGTCTTTAAGGTGGATGTTCGCAGCATTTTGTGTTACAGTAAAAGACGTGGAAAAAGACTGATTAAAATACCACCCATACAGTGTTTTATTCTATACCACTGAATCAGAGAACAACAGGTAGGATGGTATGAAATGATGTTCAAGATATATTGCTAAGATAAAAAGAAAACAGCAAAACAAGTATTCAAGCAAAGCAACCAGTTACAGAACATTGTGTATGGCACCCTTATCCCTACGTGAATTTATTATAAAAGCATATTTTTGCTTGCTTTTAGACAAAATCACTGAGGTTGGAATCCAAGGATGATTGCCAGATGTACTATACTGCCTTATATTTGTCTTCATATTACTTTCAATTTTATAACAACAATAATAATAATTTTAAAGAAAGAATACTTTTGAAAAAGTCAATAAGATATAAATAATGCATTGTATTAGTTCATGCAATCAGCAACCTATACCTTAATTTTAGAAGATTCACTTCTACTTCAGCTCAGGAATTAGAGATAAACTGGAACATTGCCTTAGACATTTAAGAGATATTTAGATATGGTAAGAGCAAAGAACATGGGATTTAAGTCAGGAACTCTAGTGTCATTTTCCCATGTAAAATCTGGGCATGTTTCCTTTCATCTTTTAGTCTGTTATATGATAAAATAGGCATAATAATGCCCTTTCCGTTACATTGCTGGGAAGAAATACTTCTCATATGTATTTACACACACTTCCTCACCTTGTTTTCTAAGTCAGGACACCAAGAAGAGGAGAGCAAGCTCACAGCCCATTCTTGAAATGAATCCCACTTTTGAATTCTCCTCTCTGCATTTATGTGACATTGTATATTTTTGCCACTTATAGGCATTTGCACTTAAAAATGATGTTCTGGGATGCTTTGGTGACTTCCAGTAGAAAAATGCAAATAAATGTAGATTTCTGTTATTATCAGCTTCATCAAAGCAAACAGGCAGAAGCAGGAACATTATTGGAGTTTGATAAGTAGTATATTTGAATGATTTCCCCAGAGGACTGAGGAAAACACATCTTGTTCCATTTCCTATTATAGATGAGCATCAGTTGCTTCATGCAGAGTTAACTGCATATACCACTCTCAAACCCCCACCCTCACTTTTTTTTTTCCTTTTAGGGTGAGAGCTGCTCTTTTGTTTTCTGAAATGTAATTGCAATAAATGGTATCCTTGAATCAAGACTCTTAGGTAGAAGCAGGTGAGAAAATGCATGAATAACATAACAGAGCATTGGAAGAATCATTTCTGAAGGCAATGTTTGTATCATAGAAAAAAGAGAACTTACAGTCTATTTCTCCAATTAGAACCAAGTGAAAATAAGGACTTTTAGGGACCTCTTGTTGGATTCCCAGTCTAGACCATATAACTTATCTTTGGATACTGTTTGAAATATCTTTTGACATTTTCCCCTAAATAAATCCGAATTTCTTGGAAGACAGAAGTCTTGTGTTTAGTTATGTATAATATTAAGCCCAGCACATTTCTATGCAGATGGAAGGCTCTTAATAAACTAATGCTGATTGAGCGACTGTTAATCCACAGCAGGGTCAAAACTGGAAATGGCCATTTGATAGCAAGCCAGTATATGTGACCAGGCTTGTTCGGAACATCTAATTACTCACTCTAGAAAAATATATCATTTGCTTTGATGAGACAAAAATAAAAATCGATTAGATGATTGTCTCCAGAAATGTATAAAAGACTGCATCATTCCTACTATTATAGAACACAATGCCTAAAATGAAATGAAATTTCTGTATTTTAAGACTCAGTGGGATTTCAGGAGCAATTCCATAACAGATGGGATGCTTAAGAATGATTCCTCTAATTTTTCTAATGGACAGCCTTTACTTGGTGTTGGATTAGACTCATCAAAAAAATCACTGGACAGGAAGCAGGAGCCTTGAATTCTGATTTTAACTCTGTATGTAGTTCACTTGCTGGGTTAGGTCTTCGATTTTTCGCAGAGAGAGGAAAAGCTCTCAGGGGGCTGAATTTATTCCCTAAGGCAAGTTCTCCCGCTTTCATTTGCCTAGGCTTCACCTCCAAATTTTCTGATTTAGTCTATCCGGAGTTGGGGAGGAATTTACATTTCTAATGAGTTCCCTGGTGAAGCTGCAAATACTGACCCTGTGGTCTCACTTTGAAAACCTCTGCCTTAGGCGAAAAGACCAGATAGGACCCTGCTAAGTCTCCAAGGTTTTTCTCCGATACGTCTTCTGTTTCTAAGCATTAGTGTTCTTCCCCCCCCCCCCCCCCCCCCCCCCCCCCCCCCCCCCCCCCCCCCCCCCCGCCCTCTCCCCCTTCGCCTGCCCCCCCGCGCCCT
>SJYC01033732.1:0-16508 GCA_006408675.1 Madoqua kirkii | reverse complement strand
CACTGGCTCCATCGGTACAGCTAGGCTGTCTCCGAGGGCCTCTTTCCTGCAGGAGCGCCCAGTGATAATAACAATAACAGCAAGCCTCGATTCTTCCTTGCATTCTTTTTCATGGCCTCAAGTCTCAGGAGTCACTTTACACTGCTCTGCACAGTTCCACCCAATCATGGCTCAACTGCCAGACCTTGCAAACAGGGACTCAGAGTGCAGGGCCAACCCACAGCTGAGTCTTGGCCCCTGGCGCTTCCTCTCTTTACCGCCGTTGGAAGGCTCTTTGCTCTCCTGAGAGGTGGTGAGTAAAAGTGCTTGTTAGTTGGGTAACACATTCACTCTAGGGGCAGTTTCACCGATTCGCTCTTATAGGCTTGTGAAAAGCAAATTTTCTCCAGCTCTCCAGGAAGAGAACAAATTTAATGGTATCAAGGAAAGGATAAATCTTTGTACAGGAGAAAATAGAAAAGAAGCAGTGTTCCTCGTTAGTGATGCAAGAAGAGACTTAGCTTGCCTGCTCAATAATTTAAGCTAATCGTTGAACCCGTGAACTGTGGTGGAGGATGGTTTGCCAGTGGATGCCTGGTGGATGAGCCCCTTTGGAAGTGAAACGGAATAATTCGAGGATAGATCAGCAAACCTGGCCCCGTCAACCCCTCCCTCTCACCCCTTTACAGCGTCTTCCCCTCTCTAACCACCATCTTAGGTGGCTTTTGCTAGAATCTTCACCACACTGAAACAACTAATAAATGAGGTTTACCTATTGTGACACCAGTCTCTACTTTCTTACCTCCCTCCTCCCCCATTTTAGAGAGCCCATTTCTGTGGCTCTGAAATTTATGTGGCATCAAATACAACCCCAGCTGCCTGGCTTCCTGCTAATACCTAGATGAAGTCTCTACTTCAGCCTTAGCAACTTCCTCCCTGAACCCCAGATGTGCCGCTATTTTCTTCTTGATGAAAGGTCTTCATCTATGCTCTTCATTCTATCTGAAACAGCTTTCTAAACCTTCTTGGTTCTTTCAATCCTCCCCTCCCCCAGGTATCATCTTTTTCATGAAGTCTTGCTTGACTGCTGCAATCCAATGATCCAACTTTGTTATTTGCTAGATACCATATATGCAATGCCAATAGTATTTATTTGTCTCTGATTTTGTTGCATGGATCAGACCTGTTTTCTTTTCATAGAAACCTAAGGGCCAAGATTTAATATCATGCATTTGTAATTTAAAAGTTCTGTCCTGTGTTTGTCTTTTAAGTAGTGCCCTATATGCAAATACAGATAGTTAACTTCTTTGAATTCATCTTCCAATAATCTTCTGCCAGTGTTTCTATGTGTACATGATGCACAGTAAATGCTGTAATAATAGCTATTCAATCTGTTGCTATACATGTTGCTTCATTAATGTTCATTAGACACCCATTATCATCCTACTCACCAATCTATTTATCTAAACTGTATAAACAAAAAAGTGCCGGATAAGTTAGGTAAATTGCATAAAGTGATGTGAAGTGACGTCGCTCAGTCATGCCCGACTCTTTGCGACCCTGTGGACTGTAGCTTACAAGGCTCCTCTCCATGGAATTTTCCAGGCAAGAGTACTGAGTTATTAATTGATGGAGTGGGGGTTACAAACTCAGGTCCATCTGACTTTAAAGAGTTTGCCTCCCTTGAGATTCCACCCTAGTTCTATGTTATGGGGGTAGGAGTGAACTTACTAAGGATAAACAGCTTGCCCAGGTAAAAATGTATAACCTGAATCATTATTATTTTTTCATGATTATGTTATACAGGTGATAAAAAGTAGAAAATCACCCCCTCCTGCATTTGTGTTGGTGAACACGGATCCTAAATTGAGGCCCAACTTCTCTCTTGGTTCTTGTTTTCTCTCCCCTCTAAGTCCGTCAAAGATGTGTGGGGTGATGATAGTTTAGCTCTTCTCAGCAGCTGAAATAAATTTACTTTAAATGAACAGAGGGATTTTATCATGCCTGTGGCCTATCTGGTCTCCATGGGAGAAATTTCCTGAAACATCCTGTCTGCTGTCATCAAGAGAGCCAGGGCTTTATGATTATGTATAAGAAGTTTCTATAACTGCTTTAACTAATGACATTTTCTTTTAATGCATTTCCTATTTTCATATTTATTGTGTTCCAATCATGTTTTGTGAGGAGACAGATCATGGAAACCGATGTGACTGGTGTTTAGTATGTATGCATAGTGTAGTTTCCTCAAGAGGTTCCCCTGATGAGCATAAATGTAAAATAAATACAAATAAATTAAACTCTTTGATAGGCTGTGAGAGTGCCCAGTCTAGCTGATCAAGTCACCCCCTTCCTTCCATTTAAATAATCTCTGTAAAAATGAATAAACTGATTAGAACCAAATCCCCTTGCAAAATAGGGTTTCCTCTTTTAAGTTGACTAATCTGGATCCACTCAGAGTCACATTACTTGCCAAACAGAAGCCAAAGGATGATTCCAGTTCTCCAACCTTTCAACTGATGAAAAAGTCTTTGCTTAGAAGGCTAGAGAGGGTGAGGGGAAGAATGTTGAAATCTCCAATCTGTTTATTATACAGCTGGTGTCAGAAAGAATCTGATTTGCAAGGAGAAGGCTCTGAATCTTGTACCACATCCAGAAAGGGACCATTAGGAAGATGAGAAAGAGAAGATACCTAAAAGTTCCAAAGACTTCCAGTGAAACTGGAGGATGCATTCAGGTAGGATCATAACTTCTCTGACCAGATTTCATTTTGTAATTACATAAGACAATGATGGGAACTGAATACTTTACACCTGTTAAACTGCAGTGCTGCATCTTGCAGTTATGTCATAGGTAATTCTTTTTTGTCTACTCTGATCTCTTAAGAATTAAAATGCATGCTCTTTCTCATTTCCAAAATTTGGATACTTCTGGAAAAGAAAAACAAAAAGGCCTCTTCCTCTTCATTGAGAATCTTTTCTTGCTAAGAGAGAAAAACAGGTTTAGCAGTGTTTTTCAAGTTAAAAAATTCAAAATAATTTTTAGACATTGAAAGTGAAGCACTTTGGGAAACTGAAGTCTTTCATTCTAGATTAAAGCAAATATAGTTTAGAAGCAAGGATGGATATCAATTGATTTTAATTCATTACCTTAAAGATATCTGTCTTAAAGAGTAAACATCTGGAACAGAGTTTTTTCAGTTCATAAAAATCTTCAACATTGCCAACAAATTCTGATGCTTCACATGCATCAGATGGGTGTTTAGGGAGTAAAGGAGCAGGGATATTCTTCTTCCAAGTTTCTCTATGATGAGATATGAATAAGTCTCAGCTTACAATTCTTTCTGGAGAGTCTTAGGGCTGAGTTCATAGCATCATCATCCTGAAAGCATTTAAGAAAAAATAAGTGCTCTGGGCTGGAAAGACCTACGGAGATGCTACTCAGGGGCCTGATGATTTTCAAATTTCTTGCTGGTCCTGAGACTCTGTTAATTTACTGCCTTAACAGTTTGCTATTATCAATATATATGAATTGTCAAATTCTGTGGTGGTGTATTCTAAGATTCAAACAAGAGAAAGGGAAAGGAAAATGGAAACAAATGTAACTTGTCTGCTGTGTTCTAGGAATTATGCTATTATATCTTGTTTTATTCTGTGCCAAATTGTAAGCATCATCACTTAAGCTATTTTTCATTGATGTGGAATCTAAAGCTCTGAGAAGTTAAGTCACTAAGCTTGTCAGTGGTACAGGTGGTGTATGTCAGCATTCTCTGCCTCACAACACAGCACAGTGGAGGTGGAGGTTAGGAAGGCCAGAGGGACGCTCTAGAACTTAATAAAGGAAGTAGAACTGAAGTTGAACTTGAAAGAAAATGGCACAATGGCCATTGAAAATCCAGGGAAGGCAATTTAATAGGGGAAGGATATGTGCAAATACTTGTACATGTAATGAACTGGCAAAGTAGGTAAACTAGTTTGGTTAGAACTATAGGAAATATAAGATAAGAAAGACTCCGGACCAGATGGTCCTTTTTTGATTCATCTATCTGGGACTCAGAAATGCCCTTCAAATCACTCGTATTATTTCTCAAGGTTGGTGTCATTGGAGGAAGTCAAATTAGTGCTCTGCTTGCTTGACCCACTTTGGAGGTCAGCATGAAAGGTATCTCTACAGAGGTCATATTTAGATAAAACCTAAACTAAAACCAAGAGTAGCCATGAATCCAGATGCACCAACAAGGTAAGAGCGGCACATTCATGAACTCAAGTGAGCTGAGTGGAGAAGTAGCATGAGGGCAGAGGAGGGAAGTGTGCAGGTGCTGGATCACACTCAGCCTTGTGGGCCATAGTAAGGAGTCTGATTCTGTATGAAATTGAAGGGGATGCAACCAAGGGTTTATATGCAGGGAAATACAATGATTCACTCATAATGAGGAAAAGGTTGAAGAGGGTATGTGTCCATTCTAGTCCATTGGATTCATCCAGGCCAGAAGTTAGGTGGTAGAGTGGTTAAGAACCCACCTGCCAATGCAGCAGACGCGCAAGATGTGGGTTTGATTCCGGGATCAGGAAGATCCTCTGGAATAGAAAATGGCAACTCGTTCCAAAATTGTCTGGAGAATTATTCCACGGTCAGAGGAGCCTGGGGGGCTATGGTCCATGGGGTTGCAAAGGGTCGGACATGACTGAGCATAGCACATGTAGACCAGAGAGCTCTGTATCCTGAAGAACAGTGGTGGAAGTGGGGATGGAGAGACACGTAAGGAGCTTGAGATAGATCTCAAGGAAATAGCTCTGTACCCAGTGACTCATGAACTAGATTTTGGCAGCAGGTAGAAGAACCCATCAGGGCAAGATTTCTTGCCTGGGTAACTCAAGAGTTCAGTTTTTGATTTATTAAGAAGAACCTGTGGGTCATTTAAGAGATGTATAGCTGACAGCTGAATATTTTTCCATCTTGAACTAGAGCTCCAAGTTTTCATCACTTGTCTTGCTTAGATGACTTTTAAGATCAGATCCAGTAGTCATGTAAGGATGTGAGAGTTGAACTATAAAGAAAGATGAGCACCAAAGAATTGATGCTTTTCAACTGTGGTGTTGGAAAAGACTCTTGAAGGTCCCTTGGACTGCAAAGAGATCCAACCAGTCCATCCTAAAGGAAATCAGTCCTGAATGTTGTTCATTGAAAGGACTGATGTTGAAGCTGAAACTCCAATACTTTGGCCACTTGATGCAAAGAACTGACTCACTGGAAAAGACCCTGATAGTGGGAAAGATTGAAGGCAGGAGGAGAAGGGGATGACAGAGAATGAGATGGATGGGTGGCATCACCGACTCAATGGACATGAGTTTGAGTAAACTCTGGGAGTTGGTGATGGACAGGGAAGTCACAAAGAGTCGGACATGACTGAGTAACTGAACTGAACAGAATTGTTTAATAAAATACTGGATGTCCAGCTACATTTGAATTTCAGGTAGACAATAGCTTGAGGGAGGGACTTTTTTATTGTTCAGGACATACTTTTACTAAAAATTATCTGTTCAATTCAGTTCAGTTGCTCAGTCGTGTCCGAATCTTTGCAACCCCAGGAATCGCAGCAAGCCAGGCCTCCCTGTTCATCATCATTTCTTGGAGTTCACTCAGACTCACATCCATCGAGTCCATGATGCCATCCAGCCATCTCATCCTCAGTCGTCCCCTTCGCCTCCTGCCCCCAATCCCTCCCAGCATCAGAGTCTTTAACAATGAGTCAACTCTTCACATGAGATGACCAAAGTACTGGAGCTTCAGCTTTAGCATTATTCCTTCCAAAGAAATCCCAGGGTTGATCTCCTTCAGAATGGACTGGTTGGATCTCCTTGCAGTCCAAGGGACTCTCAAGAGTCTTTTCCAACACCACAGTTCCAAAGCATCAATTCTTCGGTGCTCAGCCTTCTTCACAGTCCAAATCCATACATGACCACTGGAAAAACCATAGCCATGATTAGATGGACCTTAGTCGGCAAAGTAATGTCTCTGCTTTTGAATATACTATCTAGGTTGGTCAAAATTTTTCTTCCAAAGAGTAAGCATCTTTTAATTTCATGGCTGCAGCCACCATCTGCAGTAATTTTGGAGCCCCCACAAAATTAAGTCTGACACTGTTTCCACTGTTTCCCCATCTATTTCCCATGAAGTCATGGGACCGGATGCCATGATCTTTGTTTTCTGAATATTGAGCTTTAAGCCAACTTTTTCACTCTCCTCTTTCACTTTCATCAAGAGGCTTTTTAGTTCCTCTTCACTTTCTGCCATAAGGGTGATGTCATCTGCATATCTGAGATTATTGATATTTCTCCCAGCAATCTTGATTCCATCTTGTGTTTCTTCCAGTCCAGTGTTAACTTTTACTGTATAGTCATAAGGGATTTGATTTACTTCATACCTGAATGGTCTAGCTGTTTTCCCTACTTTCTTCAATTTAAGTCTGAATTTCTGAAATTCATGTATGACTGGGTGTCCTATTTTGGTATGTGCTGAATCTGGGACCCTGCATGTGAGCCCCACCACTTATCACCTGCCTGTTTCCCTGTTCCCCTCCCTACCTCTGTTTCCACATCAGCTCTCTTGTCCTTATTTTTTTTTAGAGGAAGAGGAGGCGTCCATTCTCCTTGGCAAGCCTCATTCTGTTATCTGCGCTACTTGCTCTTGGGCTCTCTTGTCACAATTCTCTTCCCCCTTTGAGATTATTTGGAGGCTTTAAAAAGAGGTGTTGCATGTTCCCCTTTTTGTCTTTCATTGGTTGATCTGCAGTTTTAATCACTTCAGATTTTTTTCTCTTAATTTCACTGCCAAAATGATTTCAAAATTATTTCCTTATTCTCTTTTATTTTCTCTTTTTCCCCTACAGAAATTTATTTTATTGAAGTGGAGTTGATTTACAATATTATATTAGATTCAGGTATTTAATATAGTGATTACGGATAATACTCCATTTAAAGTTATTATAAAATATTGACTATGTTTCCTGTGCTATACAATATACCCTAGGATATATGTATGTGTGTGTTAAGTGGTGTCCAACTCTTTACAACCTCATGGCCTATAGCTCACCTGCTTCCTCTGTCTGTGGAATTCTCCAGGCAAGAATACTGATGTAGATTGGCATTCCCTTCTCTAGGGGACCTTCCCGACTCAGGGACAAAATCTGGGTCTCCTGCATTGCAGGCAGATTGTTTACTGTGTGATCCACCAGGGAAGCCCAGTATATCGTGTGCTCAATTGTTCAGTCATGTCCGACTCTTTGCAACCCCATGGACTGCATTCCACCAGGCTCCTCTGTCCATGGAATTCTTGGACAAGAATCCTGGAGTGGGTTGCCATTTCCAGATTCAGGTATATAATATAGTGATTACAGATAATACTCCATTTAAAGTTATTATAAAATATTGGCTATGTTTCCTGTGCTATGCAGTATACTCTAGGATATATGTATGTGTGTCTTAGTCATTGAGTGGTGTCCAACTCTTTATAACCTCATGGCCTGTAGCTCACGTGCCTCCTCTGTCTGTGGAATTCTCCAGGCAAGAATACTGATGTACTGATGTAGATTGGCATTCCCTTTTCTAGGGGACCTTCCTGACTCAGGGACAAAATCCAGGTCTCCTGCATTGCAGGCAGATTCTTTACTGTGTGAGCTGCCAGGGAAGCCCAGTATATCCTGTGCTCAATCGTTCAGTCATGTCCGACTCTTTGCGACCCCATGGACTGCATCCCACCAGGCTCCTCTGTCCATGGAGTTCTTGGACAAGAATCTTGGAGTGGGTTGCCATTTCCTACTCCAACAGTATATCCTAGTAGCTTATTTATTGTGTACGTCTTAATCTCCTACCCCTGTCTTGCCCCTCCACCCTTGACTCTCCCCACTGGCAACTACTAGTTTGTTCTTTAAATCAATGTGTCTATTTTGTCATATTCATTCAATTGTTTTATTTTTTAGATTTCACAATTGATAACTCACAGTAATTGTTTTTCTGTCTGACTTGGGCTTCCCTGATGTCTCAGATCATAAAGAATCTGCCTGCAATGCAGGAAAACCATGTTCAGTCCCTGGGCTGGAAAGATCTCCGGGAGAAAGGAATGACAAGCCACTCCAATATTCTTGGCACAGACAGAGGAGCCTGGCAGGCTACTGTTCTTGGGGTTGCAAAGACTTATTTCACTAAGCATAATACCCTGCTAGTCCATCCATGTTGTTGCAAATTGCTAATTTTATTCTGTATCTTGTGGCTGTGTAGTATTCTGGGTGTGTGTGTGTGTGTGTGTGTGTGTGTGTGTGTGTCTTATCCATTTGTCTGTTGACAGGCACTTCAGTTACTTCCATTCCCTCAGTTCAGTCACTCAGGCGTGTCCGACTCTTTGTGACCCCATGAATCAAAACACGCTAGGCCTCCCTGTTCATCACCATCTCTCGGAGTTCATTCAGACTCACATCCATCAAGTCCGTGATGCCATCCAGCCATCTCATCCTCTGCCGTCCCCTTCTCCTCCTGCCTACAATCCCTCCCAGCATCAGAGTCTTTTCCAATAAGTCAACGCTTCACATGAGGTGGCCAAAGTATTGGAGTTTCAGTTTCAGCATCATTCCTTCTAAAGAAATCCCAGGCCCGATCTCCTTCAGAATGCACTGGTTGGATCTCCTTGCAGTCCAAGGGACTCTCAAGAGTCTTCTCCGACACCACAGCTCTAAAGCATCAATTCCTCGGTGCTCAGCCTTTTTCACAGTCCAACTCTCACATCGGTACATGACCACAGGAAAAACCATAGCCTTGACTAGATGGACCTTAGTTGGCAAAGTAATGTCTCTGCTTTTGAATACACTATCTAGGTTGGTCATAACTTTTCTTCCAAGGAGTAAGCGTCTTATTTCATGGCTGCAGTCTCCATCTGCAGTGATTTTGGAGCCCCCCCAAAAAAGTGTGACACTGTTTCCATTGTTTCCCTATCTATTTCCCATGAAGTGATGGGACCAGATGCCATGATCTCCATTCCCTAGCTATTGTTAAAAACAAAACAAACAAACAAACAAAAAACACTGCTATGAACATTGGGGTTCATGTATCTTATTATTAGTATTTTTGTTTTCTTCAGACATATACCCAGGAGAAGAACTGTTGGATCTTGTGGTGGTTCTATTTGTAGTTTTTTGAGGAACCTCCATACTGTTTTCCATAGTGGCTGAGTCAATTCACATTCCCACCACAGTGTACTAGCATTCCCTTTTCTTCACATCCCTGTCAACATTTGCTGTTTGTAGATTTTTTGAGATTAACCATTCAGATAGATATGAGGTAGTATCTCACTGCAATTTTGATTTGCATTTCTCTGATAATTAATGATATTAATCATCTTTTCATGTGCCTGCTGGTCATCTCTATGTTGTCTTTGAAAAACTGTCTATTCTCCCTCTCGGCTTTGATAGCAAATCAGACACATTAATAAATACTTCTTTACATTCTCTTCTTGTTCAGTAAATATCAAGAAAGCTGGATGCTCAAAAACTAACAATGCCTTCAGTTTTTATATTGCTTATTAAATGCAAAGTGTTCTTTATGGCTTGTATTCAACATTCAAAACATTTGAAACATAAAATTACGGTAGGAGGAAAACTTAGGACTAAGTCACTTAGGCATTCATCTCACAGATGGGGAAATTGATCTCAAGAGAGTAAGTAACTTGCCTGAAGTTTATAACTAATTAGTATCCAGATTGAAATTTGAATCTGAGGCTTCTCATTCAGGCAATATAAAACCAGATAAGTATAAGACTGGTGGTGGAAAAGGCCAAAGAGTCAAGTATAGTGAATGTAACTTAGACCTAAACTGCCACAGGTTTGGGCTACACTGATGCGTGTGAGTTCCCATTCCATTCATTCCACAAGACATTTTGTTAATTGGTCTTCTTTCCTTGAAGAAGCAAATTTCTACTTGGAGGCCAATGTTTACCTTGTAATTACCAGGTAGGCTCTACTCCTGAAGTGATATTGTAAACATGGGTGTGTGCTCCCTCAGTCATGTCTGACACTTTGAGACCCCATGGACTATAGTCCCCATTCTTGGGATTTTCCCCAGGCAAGAATACTGAAGTGGGGTGCCATTTCCTCCTCTAGGGGGTCTTCTTAACTCAGGAATCAAACCCACATCTCCTGTATTGGCAAGCAGATTCTTCTCTGCTGAGCTACCTGGGAAGCTCAATTGCTACTTCTGAATACTGAAAAGAGTCTAATGCTGAACCAGGCCTCCTCTTCAGATCCCTGCCCTCCCTCTAATACCATTTTTCTCCATATCGTTACACGTCCTGAGTAGTCAGTCTACACTGGTGTCCCGAATAGAGATCTTGCTCTACCCCAACACTGCACTTACAGTCTTGTTACCTGTCCATCCCATCTGGGAAACCTGGATAACTTCAGCATTATCTTCCTTGAAAAGTTTCTCTTCATCTCTTTAGAAGGAGTGAATAAATCTTTCTTCATCTATTCCCTTGTCATCAGGTTTGCAGTTTTTGCAATGACAATTTAAAAACACTTTTAATACATGAATAAAAATATGCAAAATACAAACTGTATATTTTGAAAGAGAGGACATCCATGTATCTTTACAAAGTTAAAAACCAAGTGCCGTATTTGCAAAAATATTTGCCATAAAAGTAATATACAAATGTATCAAATATATAAATAATCCTACAATTCAACAGGATAAAAATCAGTGAAACAGAATTTGAAAATAAAAGAAATCTGATATACAATAAAGCATTTCACAAAAGGGCAAATACAAAAGGACAATAAATGTGAAAGATGATTCATTTCCCAATAAGAAAAGTGCAAATAATACCAACAATAAGATAAAATGTTACTCATTATTTGGCAAAACTTTATTTAATATGGAGTGTTAATAAACCTCTGGGGAAACAGGAACTCTTCTGCTATACTGGTAAATATATCAGACACTTTGGAGAGGGATTTGTCATAATTCATTAATATTTTAAATGAACATGCTCTTCACTCTAGTAATCTTGCTTCCAGGTATCTGTGTATCCAACAGAAATAAATCATGTGTATGTGAGCATAAAGATACTCACAGTGGTCTAAAATTTAGAAACAGCATGGGGTTTCCCTTGTGGCTCAGATGCTAAAGAATCTGCCTACAATGTGGGAGACCCAGGATTGATACCTGGGTCTGGAAGGTCCTCTGGAGAAGGGAATGGCTACCCATTCCAGTATTCTTGCCTGGAGAATTCCATGGGCAGAGGAGCCTGGTGGGCTACAGTCCATGGGTTCCCAAAGAGTTGGCCATGATTAAGCAACTAACGCTTTCAGTTTCATTTTAATTGTTCATCAGTGGGGAAATAGTAAGATAAACAGTAGTATATTGGGCTATGTGTGTGCATGTGCTCAGCTGTGTCCGACTCTTTGCAGCCCTACAGACTGTAGCCCCCCAGGCTGCTATGTCCATGGCGTTTTCCAGGCAAGAATACCAGAGTAGGCTGCCACTTCCTATTCCAGGAACTGTGACTGTTGTGTCTCCTACATTGGCAGACAGATTCTTTACCACCAGTGCCACCTGGGAAGTCCCATACTGGGGTAAGGAACAGTTAAATAAAATGAGGTAGGTTTATATCCTGACATGGAAAGATCTCCAAGTGAGAGATCTTCCACTCCAAGAGTTCAACAATAACAGCAACAACAAAAGAAGTATGTGTATTAAGATGTAGACATTTCATTTACATAAATTTAGCCAAACTCAAATAAAGCAAATGAGACAAAATTGTGTATTTTTATAGATCCATTTATTGGATGGGTGTGATTAAAAAATATAACATTTAGATGGATAATACTAAACTCACAGAGTAACTGAGAAAACACTGGGATTGGAATAAGTGATCAAGGAGAAGCTTTATTTCTAACATTAGATTTTTGTATTTTTTTAAATGAGGATGGTTCATTTATAACCTGTAAATTCATTTGAAAGTAAAAGGTACTTTTTCCACCCTAGAATCCCATTTTCCCCTGAGTGATATTATAAAACAAGTATAATTTTGGACTTATTTCTTCTCACCTTTCTACCACTGTTTGCTTTATATGTTTTAAATCCACACTGATAGGTCCATTAAACACTCATTTTTGCATCGTTATCACAAATTTAATTTTCATTAAATAGAATAATCTCTCTTTGCTCCATTTAACACATATACCTAAAATTTTGTTTGGTTGGATGTTGATGTTGCTATACTTCCTTTTTTTACCGTATGAATTTGCCAGATTATTATCCATTCTCTGATTCTTAAACCATTTTTCTCTCACTTTTTTTCTTTGTGTCATCTGTTACCAGAATGCACCTGTCTGTTTTTAAAATTTACTCAGTCTAAACGTAACTCAATTCTACTTTGCATTTTCATTGTGATCACTTTTCTGTGTTGAACTCTTTCAATAACACTTTATGGTCACTACATGTTATTATGGACTTCCCCCTGGCCCAGCCTAATCTGTTTTTTACTGGATTGATTGGCACTTTTTGTAGTTCATTTTTTCTTTACTATTATTTTTCAAGTTGTAAATTCTCTTTCTATTACTTGAGTGTGGAGTGTCTCACATTTCAGAGTTCATCAGAATTATCTGGAGGGCTTGTTAAAACAGTGGCTGCTAGGCATTGCTTTCGGAGTTTCTGATTTATTAGTTCTGGGGTAGGACCCAGGAATTTTCATTATTAAAAAATTTCCAGGTGATAGTGATGTTGCTGGTTAGGGCACGTCATTTTAAGAACTACTGTTTTAGTGGTTATTTTTAAGTCAACAATCACTTTATATTTTCTTTCAACAATTATGTGGAATCATTATTTTTACCTTACCTACAAAAAATGATAAGGTTAACCCCTTTAGAGGAGAGTCATTAGTTCAGTTCAGTTCAGTTCAGTTCTTTAGTCATGTCTGACTCTTCGCAACCCCATGGACTGTAGCATGCCAGGCTTCCCTGTCCATCACCAACTCCCGGCGCTTGCCCAAACTCATGTCCATTAAGTCAGTGATGCCATCCAACCATCTCATCTTCTGTCATTCCCTTCTCCTCCTGCCTTCAATCTTTCCCAACATCAGGATATTTTCTAATGAGCCCGTTCTTTGCATCAGGTGGACAAAGTATTAGAGTTTCAGCTGCAGCATCAGTCCTTCCAATGAATATTCAGGACTGATTTCCTTTAGGATGGACTGGTTTGGACCTCCTTGCAGTCCAAGGGACTCTCAAGAGTCTTCTCCAACACCACAGTTCAAAGGCATCAGTTCGTTAGTACTCAGCTTTCTTCACAGTCCAACTCTCACATCCATACATGACTGCTGGAAAAATCATAGCTTTGACTAGACAGATCTTTGTTGGCAAAGTAATGTCTCTGTATTTTAATATGCTGTCTAGGTTTGTCATAGCTTTTCTTCCAAGGAGCAAGAATCTTTTAATTGCATGGCTTCAATCACCATCTGCAGTGATTTTGGAGCCCAAAAAAGTAAAGTCTCTCACTGTTTCCATTGTTTCCCAATCTAATAGCCATGAAGTGATGGGACCACATGCCATGATCTTCGTTTTCTGAATGCTGAGCTTTAAGTTAACTTTTTCTCTCTCCTCTTTCACTTTCATCAGGAGGCTCTTTAGTTCTTCTTCACTTTCTGCCATAAGGGTGGTATCATCTGCATATCTGAGGTTATTGATATTTTTCTTGGCAATCTTGATTTCAGTCTGTGCTTCATAGAGCCCAATGTTTCTCATGATGTACTCTGCATATAAGTTAAATAAGCAGGGTGACAGTGTACTCCTTTCCTGATTTGGAACAACCTGTTATTCCATGTCCAGTTCTAACTGTTGCTTCTATCTGCATACAGATTTCTCAGGAGGCAGGTCAGGTGGTCTGGTATTCCCATCTCTTTCAGAATTTTCCATAGCTTTTTGTGATCCACACAGTCAAAGGCTTTGGTCTACTCAATAAAGCAGAAATAGATGTTTTTCTGGAACTCTTGATTTTTTGATGATCCTAAGGATCTTGGCAATTTAATCTCTGGCTCCTCTGCCTTTTCTAAATCTAGCTTGAACATCTGGAAGTTCACCATTCACATACTGCTGAAGCCTGGCTTGGAGAATTTTGCACATTACTTTGCTAGCATATGAGATGAGTGCAAGTGTGTGGTAGTTTGAACATTATTTGCCACTGCCTTTCTTTGAGATCAGGGATTCCCTGGTGGCTCAAACAGTAAAGCGTCTGCCTGCAATGCAGGAGACCTGGGTTTGATCCCTGGGTCGGGAAGATCCCCTGGAGGAGGAAATGGCAACCCACTCCAGTACTCTTGCCTGGAAAATTCCATGGATGGAGGAGCCTGGTGGATTACAGTCCACGGGGTCCCAAAGAGTTAGACATGACTGAGTGACTTCACTTCACTTCACTTCCCTTCACTTTCTTTGAGACTGGAATAAAAACTGACCTGGAGAGTCCTGTGGCCACTGCTGAGTTTTCCAAATTTGCTGGCATATTGAGTGCAGCACTTTCTGCATCATCTTTTAGGATTTGAAATAGCTCAACTGGAATTCCATCACCTCCACTAGCTTTGTTTGTAGTGAGGCTTCCTAAGACTCACTTGACTTTGCATTCCAGAATATTTGGCTTTGGGTGAGTGATCACACCATCATGGTCATCTGGGTCATGATGATCTTTTTTGTACAGTTTTTTTGTGTATTCTTGCCATCTCTTCTTAATATCTTCTGCTTCTGTTAGGTCCATATCATTTCTGTCCTTTATTGTGCCCATCTTTGCATGAAATATTCCCTTAGTATCTCTGATATTCTTGAAGAGGTCTCTAATCTTTCCTATTCTGTTGTTTCCTCTCTGTCTTTGCATTGATCACTGAGGAAGGTTTTCTTTCTGCTCTTCTTTGGAACTCTGCATTCAAATGGGTATATCTTTCCTTTTCTCCTTTAACTTTGCCTTCTCTTCTTTTCATGCTATTTGTAAGTCCTCCTCAGAAAACCATTTTGCCTTTTGCATTTCTTTTTCTTGGGGATGATGTCGATCACTGCCTCCTGTACAATGTCACGAACCTCTGTCCATAGTTCTTTAGATCTAATCCCTTGAATCTATTTATCACTTCCACTGCAGAGCAATTATACCAAATAAATTATCAAACTGATTTTCATGCTATTTGTAAGTCCTCCTCAGAAAACCATTTTGCCTTTTGCATTTCTTTTTCTTGGGGATGATGTCGATCACTGCCTCCTGTACAATGTCACGAACCTCTGTCCATAGTTCTTTAGATCTAATCCCTTGAATCTATTTATCACTTCCACTGCAGAGCAATTATACCAAATAAATTATCAAACTGTTAAGATAGTTCTAGGATCCACCACATATTTTCCAATCTGGGGATCTGGTGAAGTGACTGAGAATCCCCAGGGGATCTGACTTTGGAGGACAGTGTGATTAGATTACAGAATTTAACACAGGACTAGGGAAACAAACTCTTGGAGGGCACAAACAAAACCTTGTACACACCAGATCCCAGGAGAAAGCAGTGACCCCAAAAGAGACTGACCCAGAGTTGCCTGTGAGTGTCCAGGAGTCTCCAGTGGAGGTGTGGGGTGGTGGTGGCCTGCTATACTGTGGAGGGCACTTCCTTTGGAAGGAAGTCATTATCTTCTTTACCTACACCATGGTTTGGTCTCAGGTCAAATAACAGGGAGGGAACACAGTCCTGCCTATCAACAGATAATTGGATTAAAGATTTACTGAGCATGGCCCTGCCCATCAGACATGTTTCCCCTACAGTCAGTCTGTGGAACCAGGATGCTTCCATAAGCCTCTTATCCTCATCCCTCAGAGGGCAGAGGAATGAAACCTGCAATCACAGAAAGCTAATCAAACTGATCACATGGACCACAGCCTTGTCTAACTCAGTGAAACTATGAGCCATGCTGTGTAGGGTCACCCAAGACAGACGGGTCATGGTAGAGTCATCTGTGCTCTCCCCCAGTGCCTTTTCCAATACATTGATTACATATAAGATTTTACTGATGTTATCAGTTCAGTTGCTCAGTCGTGTCTGACTCTTTGCAGTCCTGTGAATTGCAGCACGCCAGGCCTCCCTGTCCATCACCAGCTCCCAGAGTTCACTCAGACTCTCGTCCATCGAGTCCATGATGCCATCCAGCCATCTCATTCTCGGTTGTCCCCTTCTCCTCCTGCTCCCAGTCCCTCCCAGCATCAGAGTCTTTTCCAGTGAGTCAACTCTTCACCTGAGGTGGCCAAAGTACTGGAGTTTCAGCTTTAGCATCATTCCTTCCAAAGAAATCCCAGGGTTGATCTCCTTCAGAATGGACTGGTTGGATCTCCTTGCAGTCCAAAGGACTCTCAAGAGTCTTCTCCAAAACCACAGTTCAAAAGCATCAATTCTTTGGTGCTCAGCTTTCTTCACAGTCCAACTCTCACATCCATACATGACCACAGGAAAAACCGTAGCCTTGACTAGAC
>SJYC01033731.1:0-33345 GCA_006408675.1 Madoqua kirkii | reverse complement strand
AACTTTTATTTGAATAGCCAAATTATTGAGTTATGTTCATTCATTTTGCTGATTTTCATAAATTTAAGCCATCTTCACCCAATCCTTAAGGACCTTCTCAGAGGCCGTGATATTGTGAGTATGTTTTAACCTAAGACCAGAAGCTTAGCCAATTTTCTTTAAAGACTTTAATATCTGAAAGCATTTAAAAATATAGTAACCAAAATTTCACAAAAATTACTAATAGTACTATTCCTATTATATTTTTAATTAAGATAAAACTTACATTAACCTTAAAAATAGAACACTGAAGTTCAGAAATTAAAATGTGCTTCTGGCTCTGCTGAATCTTGTTAGAAAAGTTAAGTAATATTTGTAACCCTGTTTTCAACCTATGAAATGGTTGTATTAACTGCCTATTTTCTAAAGTCTGTATTAGCTCTAAAATTATTTCATCCGTTGCATGAACCTATTATACTTCACATATTTAAGGGATCAAAGGTTTAAGTTAAAATAGATTTGTAGTGCCAAATGTTGGCCTTTTAAGAGTGCAATGGAATGTTGTTACAGTGGAGGCAGGGAGCAAGAAGGTGGATATCCTGCTCAGTGAGAGCAGTCATACTGAGTAATACAGTAAGTTTCAGCTATTTCGCTAGCTGGTCAATTCAAGAAAATGCTTAAAGGCAAATGAGGAGGTCATTGCAAATCTCGTGTATTTTGCTCTTCTATTAAGACCAACCCACTGAACATATTTTGACATGGCCACCTCCCCTCTGGCGGGTTTACAAAGTAAACTAGTAACATGTCTTCACTGGCAAAGGTAACCCAGGAACCTGCAGCAAATCGATTTATCATGTTGGGATGTTTTATTTTAGTTAGATGTAACCTGGGGATAATTTTTTATAAAAAAAGGCAAGAATAATATTACCGAGTGTGATTGAAATCTATTTGGCTCTGAGCTACCACCACTGGAATTACCAGGTCTTTAAATTCTCTCCGGGCTTCCCTGGTGGCTCAGAGGTTAAAGTATCTGCCTCCAATGCGGGAGACCAGGGTTCGATCCCTGGGTCGGGAAGATCCCCTGGAGAAGAAAATGGCAATCCACTCCAGTATTCTTGCCTGGAGAATCCCATGGACGGAGAAGTAGTTTACAGTCCACGGGGTCACAAAGAGTCGAACACGACTGAGTGACTTCACCTCACCTCACTTAAAATTCTCTCCTGCAGTACAAGACTGCAGGGCCCTTATACCATCTCTTTGGGAGCCATCCAAATGGTCCAGTTAGAGTTGGTTGATTGGCCTCCATTGTGACACCTCCTGGCCTTACCTGTTAATGCAGCTTAAGAGCCTCTCTCATTAGCTGTGTCATATCTCCAGCCTCCAAATCCTAGTCATGATGGATTTGAGGTTTCATTGCCTGCAACTAGGAGAAAAAGGGACATCTCCCCATCATCGCTATAACTATTAGTGACTTTCCTATGACTTAGTTGCCTTTTTCCATATCCTTAGTGAACTGAAATTAATCAATACATTAATCAATACATTATGTGGGGCTCAGAAGACAGATAATTGTTATAGCCAAAATAATATGTCCTACTAAAAATCAGCCTTCAGAACTAACTTCAAGCATCTTGCCAATCATTTTTCTGAATAAGTTTCTTTTGTCCCCATATTTATGTGGAGTCTTTGTCCTTGTGTTCTGGGTACTTCATTATGAACTCTACTATTTCCCCAGAGGCTCTTTGGGTTGTGTGCAAAACAACCTGAGCAGCACTTAGCAGTGCAAAGTTTCTGAAAATAGTTATGCAGATCAACCCCCATACCCCTCATCAAGTCCCATCAACTCTACTCCCACTCAGGAGACCACACTGCACAATAAGCAACACTTTTTAAGCACAGTATGAACTTGCTAACAACCTCACACCTCACCCCGAACAAGAAAAATGACTCACTAATGATTTATGAGCTTGCTGTAAAATTTCAAACTTTTCCAAGCTTCTTGGAAAAGTACTTAAAATAGTTCTTTTTAATCCCTTCACTTCTTCCCCATATCAATTCCTAGAATTAAATGCAACATTACCTTTGCTTAGTCTCCATACCCATACCCTGACTCAGAATCCAGTTTCTGTATTATGATTACTATAAAAGCATGGAGTAGAAGAGTAGATAAAAAGATACATTGGATATATAGATATATTTGATATATCTCTTGCCATAGCAAATATCTTGAAGGATATAAAGATTAGTAGAATTTAAAAATCTGCTTCATTTGCATATCATGGCAGGTAGAACTCAGACCTACAGCCCCCTCTACTGGGTGGATTTTTATGTTTATTATGCATAGACAGCTGTGGAAGTGAAAAGTAAATTCAAGGAATTAGATCTCATAGACAGAGTGCCTGAAGAACTAAGGATGGAGGTTTGTGACATTTGTACAAGAGGCAGGGATGAAAACCATCCCTAAGGAAAAGAAATGCAAAAAAGCAAAATGATTGTCTGAGGAGGTCTTACAAATAGCTGAGAAAAGAGGAAAAGCTAAAGGTAAAGGAGAAAAGGAAAGATATACCCATCTGAATGCAGAGTTCCAAAAAATAGCACAGAGAGATAAGAAAGCCCTCCTCAGTGATCATTGCAAAGAAATAGAGGAAAACGGCAGAATGGGAAAGACTAAAGATCTCTTCAAGAAAATTAGAGATACCAAGGGAACAGTTCATGCTAAGATGGGCTCGATAAAGGACAGAAATAGTATAGACCTAAAAGAAGCAGAAGATATTCAGAAGAGGTGTCAAGAATACACAGAACTATACAAAAAAGGTCTTCATGACCCAGATAATCAAGATGGTGTGATCATTCACCTAGAGCAAGATATCCTGGAATACAGTGTCAAGTCGTTCTTAGAAAGCATCACTATGAAAAAGCTAGTGGAAGTGATGGAATTCTAGTTGAGTTATTTGAAATCCTGAAAGATGATGCTGAAAAAGTGCTGCACTCAATATGCCAGCAAATTGGGAAAGCTCAGCAGTGGCCACAGGACTGGAAAATGTCAGTTTTCATTCCAATCCCAAAGAAAGGCAATGCCAAAGAATGTTCAAACTACCACACCCTTGAATTCATCTCACACACACTGGCAAAGTAATGCTCAAAATTCTCCAAGCCAGACTTCAACAGTACATGAATTTCTAGATGTCCAAGCTGGATTTAGAAAAGGCATAGGAACAAGAGATCAAATTACCAACATCCGTTGGATTACCGAAAAAGCAAGAACATTCCAGAAAAACATCTATTACTGTTTTATTGACTATGCCAAAGCCTTTGACTGTGTAGTTCACAGCAAACTCTGGAAAATTCTGAAAGAGATGGGAATACCAGACCACCTTACCTGCTTCCTGAGAAATCTCTATGCAGGTAGAAGCAACAGTTAGAACCAGACATGGAACAATAGACTGGTTCCAAATCAGGAAAGGAGTATGTCAAGTATTGTCACCCTGCTTATTTAACTTATATGCAGAGTACATTATGAGAAACACTGGGCTGGAGGAAACACAAACTGGAATCAAGATTGCTGGGAGAAATATCATTAACCTCAGATACACAGATGACTCCACCCTTATGACAGAAAGAGAAGAGGAGCTAAAGAACCTCTTGATGAAAAGGAAAGAGGATAATGAAAAATTTGACTTAAAACTCAACATTCAGAAAACTAAGATCATGGCATCTGGTCCCTTTATGGCAAATAGATGGGGAAACAGTAAGAGATTTTATTTTGGGGGCTCCAAAATCACTGCAGATTATGACTGCAGCCATGCAATTAAAAGATGTTTGCTCCTTGGAAGAAAAGCTATGACCTACCTAGACAGCATATTAAAATACAGAGACATTACTTTGCCAACAAAGGTCTGTCTGGTCAAAGCTATGGTTTTCCCAGCAGTCATGTATGGATGTGAGAGTTGGACTATAAAGAAATTTGAGCGCTGAAGAATAGATGTTTTTGAACTGTGGTGTTGGAGAAGACTCTTGAGAGTCCCTTGGACTGCAAGGAGATCCAACCAATCCATCCTAAAGGAAATCAGTCCTCAATATTCATTGAAAGGACTGATGCTAAAGGTTCCACTCCAATACTTTGGCTACCTGATGGGTTCATTGGAAAATACCCTGATTCTGGGAAAGACTGAAGGCAGGAATAGAAGGGAACGACAGAGGATGAAATGGTTGGATGGCATCACTGACTTGATGGACATGAGTCTGAGCAAGCTCCAGGAGTTGGTGATGGACAGGGATGCTTCAGTCCATGGGCTTGCAAAGAGCTGGACTGAGTGACTGAACTAACTAATCAGAAGGTATTTGTCATCCTTTTAGAAGTCTGTTGCTCATAGTCTAATTAACTCAACAATGTCCCTGTTCTGACTTACAGGAGCCATATAGGAACATGAACATGGATTCTGTTTTAAGCAAACTCCCCCTTATTTGCTTATAAATCCAGAGTCCATACTATTAAATTAATTAAAGAGGCCAACAGAGTGAAGTGGTGCCTATGTAAGCAAACCAAATTCTAACCATGAAGATGCCTCAAGGTTACAAAATTGAAACCTCAGGACAACTGATCACAAGCAACTCAACTGAGTGAATAATTTCCTTATTTTGTCCTGTCTCTTCTTTGTAAAAATCTCTCCTGGAGCTTCCCTGGGTGGAGATCTCCTAACCACTTCCAGTTCGGCATTGTGCAGGTCCCATTAATTTTTGCTGAAATAAACTTAAAATTTTAACATGCCTCAGTTCATCCTCTAACAGTGCTTGCCATAAAGATACTATTTCCTTTTTTCTCCTAAACACCTGATATCATTAGCAAATGAGATTCTTTAGGGCCACAAACTCATTAATTGATGGTTAAGCATCAGGTATTGGATGTTTATCATGTATGCTATACTATGCAGATACAGAGAAAACTGAGAGTTGTTTTGTTTGATGTATTTGTCTAATTGATTTTCTGTATGCTTTTTAAAAAAAGGAATGAAGAACAACACAATGAAACACAGTAGATTGCTTTTTTTAAAAAAAGCAATAAACAAACTACACAGTGAAACACATAAGCAATAAACAAACAACAGACAGAGTGGAACTCATAAAATATCCCCCCCCCCTTTTTTTTTAAAGAGTACAGCTAGTTCCCCACAACCACTCCTAGGTACTTAAGCGAACATAGTCTGACTTAAGCCAAGTCTTGGTAGTGATATAGTTTTCTGAGTCTTTGACTTGCCCTAACAATGTGGTTTCTGCTAACTCTCCTAGGAAGGAGAAAAACATTCCGATCAAGATCCTCATAGGTAAACGTGAGCTTCCTCAGCATGAGAGCACTGTCATATTGGGAGGCCTCTGGTTTGCAGTGGAAAGAGTCTTGGTTGAGTTATGAGATTTGGGGAATACTGATTCTTTAGAGTCAATATTTACTTTTTCTGTTGGTGGTAGAAGGGTAGAAAGGACAAAAAGAAAGTTAAAAGAAATGATCAACTTTAAGTCTCTTGTGTAATATTTAATTGGAAGTATCAACGCCATCGACTGTGTGTGTGATATACAAACAAAATTGTGCACTGACTTTAAAATGAATTAGGCAAAAAGATACACACCCATATGGAAATTATAAGTCACATAATGTCAATTATGTCCTTCAGATACTTGTTAGCAAAAATGGTTCTGATCATCGTTATCAATCATTGCTATCATCATAGTTGACGTTTATTGGTCATTTGTTATGTTTACCTTTTCTCTAATTTCTTTTACAGTCAATGTCCTGTTGAAAAATAGTTTTGGATGATGGAGTGTTTAAAGAGACAGAACCCTATTGCTTGAGGGAGTAAATGTCTGTTGATGACCATATACAGAAGTAGAGAAATTGCAGTAGGAATATGGAGCTTGAAGTAGGTTTCATCCCAGGTCCATTGGTCATGTAGGTAGATTGTTAGAAGTCTCTGGGTAGGAAAAGCCAATCTTCACAATGAAGGAGGTTTAGAGATAAGCTTTTTTATTTCTCTCCCTCCTTGCCTCCCTCTGTCACCCCCCCCCCTTCCCTGCCCCTTTCTCTTCTTTCACTTTTGATGAAAAGGAAAGAGGAAACAACTGTTAAAAACCAATGGACCTTCTCTATAATTTTGGACTGATACCGTGTTTGCTTCTAGGATGAGTATTTCTTTAGATGTCACAACATAGATCTGTTTGCTCTTTGATTTTCTATAACCAGGAGCCACATCTGAAGATGAAGATCACATCCCTTGTTAGTAATTTCTTAAGAAATATATTATATACAAAGGGACCAAAAATAGGCCATTGTGAAGAAGGCCATGTAAGCAGCATTAAACAGATATCTTAAACATCATCTCAGGGATTTTTGATGAAATACACATGGAGGCAGGGCAGAGATGTTTCAGTCTTTATTCTTTTCTAATTCTTTTTAGGATTAGATTTTCTTAAATTAGTCACACTTCCCCGAAGGCCAGTATGAAAGCATGCATTACACAGTGCCAGGACCTAAACACCAAAGTAGCTTCCCACCTCCCCTAAGCCTGAGGCTCTTTATATTGGGTACTAGCTCCCTCTGGTTCTTATCAAAGTCAACCTTAGGCGGCGAGCCAGATGTAATTGTCCTAAATGTGATGATGATGGAGAGCTGACAGTTAATCTTTCTCTTGTTACTGATATTTGTATTTTGATGAGAACATCTTTTATAGAGAAAATATTTTATACAAAGTGATCAAAACTTTCATCCTGGAATTTCAAGTCATCTTGGAGAGTTTATGGGGAGTGTATAGTAGTGGATATAGATGGGACATTGTTTCTGCCCCCCTTCTTCCCTTTTTCTCTTTCCTGCTGAATTCATATTATAAAGACATCTATTGGTACTGTGAATGACTGAATTTGAATCCTGGATCAGTCATTTGCTTGAAATATGCTTTTGGACAAATTAACTTATCTCTGAACTTCTGTCTGTGAATTAGTAAGGATTTATTAGATTGTTTTTTATATATGGTTACAATTGGCCCTGATGTTATTTCTTTATCATGTGTGGCAAGCATTTGTTTTCCAGAAATGAACTGAGTGACTATAAACTCTATTCCACAGCCTAAATAAAACCACACATACAACCATTAATTCGTTCTCTCACCTGCACGTTCCATCCACTTGCAACATGTCTTGTGTTAAATATTGCACAGAAATCAAAGTGATGAACATTTGGGAGGTTAGTCATGACTTTGAATATTAATACCAGAAAGAGAAGGACCTTGTAATTAGAAGACTATTGTTACACCAAATCGTAAAATGTCATTTAGAGGGTTATTAATAAGATGTGATTGAAACAGAAAAAAATATTGATTAGTCAATGACACATGGAAATAGGGACAAAATAACAAAAGTGCAAAGATAACAAAGGAAAGCTGAGGATGCTTAAAGATGCCAAGTGATGAGGACAGAAGCAGATCCATGTATAGCATCATCAATCTTGTTTCAGCCTCCAGGTGATAGGCAGCAAGGCCTGGGAAGCTATGCTTGGTATAAAGATAAGGACTTCCACAACTGGGGACTGTGAGGAGAGTGAAACAACAGACATTGCTCTTCTACTTGCTCAGACTGTTTCAAAGAATGGTCTTCTGAGCACTTCTGACCTAGCTGGTACCAAAGCAAAGCACAATAACAGCAATGGTTGCACATTTTGATCTGGGAGTGTATTTCTGGCATGGAGCACCAGATCATTTTTTGACTTAGTATTGCTTTGATCCAATATGATTGTTCTTTTCCTCCCCACTTCCTTTTCTTCCTCTTTCTCCTACCTCTTCCCCTCCCCATCTCCTCCCACTCTTCTTTCTTCTCTTTCTCCTTCAAAAATGCCAGCCTAGTCATCCCATTCTAGGATCGCATCAATCACTTTTCAGAATCATGCTATCTTATTTTTCTTACAGAAAACACGTAGGTGGTGGGTCTTTGTGGTGAGGCACCATCTCTAGCTTCCTTCAGTTCCGTTCAGCTCAGTCACTCAGTCATGTCTGACTCTTTGTGACCGCGAGGTCTGCAGTACCCCAGGCCTCCCTGTCCATCACCAACTCCCAGAGTTTATTCAAACTCATGCCCATTGAGTTGGTGATATCAGCAAACCATCTCATCCTCTATCATCCCCTTCTCCTTTCACTTTCAATCTTTCCCAGTATCAGGGACTTTTCAAATCAGTCAGCTCTTCACATCAAGTGGCCACAGTATTAGAGCTTCACATTAGTCCTTCCAATGAATATACAGGGCTGATTTCCTTTAGGATGGACTGGTTGGATCTCCTTGTGGTCCAAGGGACTCTCAAGAGTCTTCTCCAACACCACAGGTCAAAAGCATCAATTCTTCAGTGCTCAGCTTTCTTTGTAGTCCAACTGTCACATACAAACATGACTACTGGGAGAACCATACCCATGACTAGATGGACCTTTGTTGGCAAAGTAATGTCTCTGCTTTTTAATCTGCTGTCTAAGTTGGTCATAACATTTCTTCCAAGAAGTAAGCGTCTTTTAATTTCCTGGCTGCAGTCACCATCTGCAGTGATTTTGGAGCCCCTCAAAATAAAGTCTGTCTCTGTTTCCATTATTTCCCCATCTATTTACCATGAAGTGATGGGACAAGATGCCATGATCTTAGTTTAGTGAATGTTGAACTTTAAGCCAACTTTTCACTCTCCGCTTTTACTTTCATCAAGAGGCTCTTTAGTTCTTCGCTTTCTGCCATAAGGGTGGTGTCATCTGCATGTCTGAGGTTATTGATATTTCTCCTGGCAGTCTTGATTCCAGCTTGTGTTTCTTCCAGCCCAGTGTTTCTTATGATATACTCTGCATATAAGTTAAATAAGCAGGGTGACAATATACAGCCTTGATGTACTCCTTTTCCTATTTGGAACCATCTGTTGTTCCATGTCCAGTTCTAACTGTTGCTTCCTGACCTGCATACAGATTTCTCAAGAGGCATGTCAGGTGGGATGGTATTCCCATTTCTTTCAGAATATACCACAGTTTGTTGTGGTCCACACAGTCAAAGGCTTTGGCCTAGTCAATAAAGCAGAAATAGATGTTTTTCTGGAATGCTCTTGCTTTTTTGATGATCCAGCAGATGTTGGCAATTTGATCCCTGGTTCCTCTGTCTTTTCTAAAACCAGCTTGAACATCTGGAAGTTCATGATTCATGAACTGTTGAAGTCTGGCTTAGAGAATTTTGAGCATTACTTTACTAGCCTGTGCTGCTGCTGCTAAGTCACTTAGCCATGTCTGACTCTATGCGACCCTATGGACAGCAGCCAACCAGGCTCCTCTGTGCACAGGATTCTCCAGGCAAGAATACTGGAGTGGGTTGCCATTTCCTTCTCCATATAGCGTGTGAGATGAGTGTAATTGTGTGCTAGTTTGAGCATTCTTTGGCATTGCCTTTCTTTGGGACTGGAATGAAAACTGACCTTTTTCAGTCCTGTGGCCATGGCTGAATTTTCCAAATTTGATGGCATATTGAGTGCAGCACTTTCACAGCATCATCTTTTAGAATTTAAAATAGCTCAACTGAAATTCCATTACCTCCACTAGATTTGTTCATAGTGATGCTTCCTAAGGCCCCCTGGACTTCACATTCCAGGGTGTCTGGCTCTAGATGAGTGATCACATCTTTGTGATCATCTGGGTCATGAAGATCTTTTTTGTACAGTTCTTCTGTGTATTCTTGCCACCTCTTCTTAATATCTTCTGTTTCTGTTAGGTCCATATCATTTCTGTCCTTTATCGAGCCCATCTTTGCATGAAATGTTCCCTTGGTATCTCTAATTTTTTTTGAAGAGATCACTAGTCTTTCCCATTCTGTTCTTTTCCTCTGTTTCTTTGCACTGATCACTGAGGGAGACGTTCTTATCTCTCCTTTCTGTACTTTGGTACTCTGCATTCAAATCATATATCTTTCCTTTGCTTCTTTGCTTTTTGCTTCCCTTCTTTTCACAGCTATTTGTAAGGCCTCCTCAGACAACCATTTTGCTTTTCTTGATTTCTTTTTTGGGGGATGGACTTGATCCTTGTCTCCTGGGCAGAGTCATGAACCTTTGTCGATAGTTCATCAGGCACTCTGTCTATCAGATCTAGGCCCTTAAATCTATTTTTCACTTCCACTGTATAATCGTTAGGGATTTGATTTAGATCATACCTGAATGGTCTAGTGCTTTTCCTTACTTTCTTCGAGTTAAGTCTGAATTTGGCAATAAGGAGTTGATGATCTGAACCACAGTCAGCTAGCTCCCTATCTTGTTTTTGTTGACTATATAGAGCTTCTCCATCTTTGGCTGCAAAGAATATAATCAATCTGATTTCAATGTTTACCATCCGGTGATGTCCATGTATAGAGTCTTTTCTTGTGTTGTTGGAAAAGGGTGTTTCCTATGACCAGTGTGTTCTCTTGGCAAAACTCTACTAGCCTTTGCCCTGCTTCATTCTATACTCCAAGGCCAAATTTGCCTGTTACTCCAGGTGACAGCTACTCTAGCTTCCTTACTGTTCTCCTTCTTTCATGGGGGAGGAGGGTACATCAAATCATCAGCAGTTTGTACTGCAGATACTTCAGTCGCTTGAATTTGTATTTTCTAATCTTTGGCATACAAAGGAAAAGATAACATGAAACCAGTTCTTTTATCATGGCAAGATTTGCTCAGCTTGCAGTATATGGTTCAGCTAATTGCTTGTTCAGTATGGAAATGGTAGGGTGCATTACTGCTTGCAAGTTGGAGCAGAGGATAGACAGCAAGGTTGCCGCACGCTTTGCTCTAACTGGAAATCAGATGTGGAATGATTAATTGTTTTTAGGATTGCGTTGTCAGTCACTCAGTTCTGTCTTCCTTTGTAGTTAACAGCCTCAGTGTTTGTGCCAAGGGACTGTGTGGTATATGTAATGAATGGTCTCTAGGAATGAAGTGAATCTAATATAGTATGTAAGGCTTTACATGGAGACTAGAGCAGAGATCTTCATTATCAGAGATCTGCATTTTCAGACAGAGGAACTTTGTTCAAGAACCTTGAACCCACCTAAAGTATGTTGGGTGAAAGCAGTATGATCTAGCCTGAAAGATCACACTGTGTACACACAGGCATGAGGCTCGGAGATCTCAGCCCAGCTACAGTTAGGACTAGACCTCTGACTAGATCTCTGAGCCTTTGCCTCAGTCCAGGCTGAACAACTGAGATTTCATTGCACTAGGCTGACTCCATACAAAAAATTTATCTTGGACCCAGATTTCATATTGGGAATTAAGAAAGATCAATAGCAGTACATTTCTGAGTCTTGAGTCTGCAAAATTTTGTAGCCAACCATTTCCTGGAATCAATGGGTAGTCCAGGAAGTAAGGAGCAAAATTATAGTGTCTTGATCCTGCCTTTACTTTACATTTTCTCTGAATTTTCTAACAACCATTTTGGCAACATTCTTTTATGGTACTTAGTCCTGGCTTCTCCCAGTTTTCCCCCTAGGATTCTATGAAGTTTGAGATTAGATGCTTGCATCTTCTCTCTTTCCTGCTTGCTGTTAGGGTCATATTAAATTCTTGTGAAATGATTTAATGAATACATGAATGCCTTCTAGGTCAAAACACAATACTTACTGAATTCCCTCATTGAGAATACACGAAAAAAAAAAATAATAAAGTGATTTTCTTAGAGTCAACCAAGGTCTCCTGCCTTGTTGATTCATTTGTTCATTAACCAAACATGTATTAGGTGCCAGAAAGAATGAAAAGATTGATTAATAGATGCTGAGATCTTTGCCATATTCAGCGCATATTTGAAAGGTGGTTTGAAGTAAATACAGTGAAAAATAAAGTATGCTCTCCATTTTTAAAGAATCGTAGCCCAGTGAACTATGCAATGAGGTAGACATAACATTAATTTAAAATGTATTAGTTATTATACTGGAGGTGTACCTGTGGTGCTGTTACACACAGAGAGGAAGAGATACTTCAGTCTGAGGGGTTTGGGGAGCTGCTAAGAGAGAGCAAAATAAGAGTTTTAATCTTGGTTTTTTAAGGAAAGCTAACTTGGCAGTGGTGAGGGTTTGAGGCAAGGAGACAAAATGGGCAGAAAGAGAGAAGTATAGAAGGTCAGTGTTCAGTCTGACACAGTCCACCATGCTGAATGAATGAATGAGGAAAGATCTGCTTTTCATGGCTAATTAACTTTCCAATGATCCCCTGCTATATATATGCACAGCCATTAGAGAATTCTTTTCAGGGTGTTTCCCTATTATAACCATTCAGAGATGTGAGAAATTACATTCAACAGCCCGGAAAACTACCCTCAGAGTTTTCATTAGCATCTGTGTATCATCTCCTTGTACTGGTAACTATCCAGATTCCTACCTCCAGCACTGCACCCTGATTTTAATACTGGCAAAGAAAACCCAAGCACCCATCAGGAAATAAAATATTTATCCTGCACCTTACCATAAACAAAGCTGTTGGAATGGTGCAAATTTTAATGTGGTGAGATAAATATCACAAGAGTGGGATAAGATAAACAATGTGTTTTCCCCAGGACATAAAGATGTACTGATGGTGATCAGAGGACATGTGGGGAGCAGTTTCTCCAGCAGAAATGCCGCACAGGAAGGTGGGTGTGATCTGCTGATGTATTTGGCGGTCCTTTTCCTTCCTTGCTATGTATCAGCAGTGCCTGCTTTCAAGAATCTGGCAGTGACTTTATTCCCGTAGGATAGTCATGGGGGTGGGAGGTAATCCTCAGGAAAGAGAAGTTCTGGTCCTTCCCACTCTCATAATGTATGTCATTTACTATCTGCTGCTTCTGAAGCCAGAGTGGACACAGAAGGAGAGTAGATACCTTTTTAATTAATTTGGGGCTTTAATCTAGAGCCAGTGAAAAAGCTACAGTGAATTCATGCCAAGCTATGATTTTGCAGTACTCTGATTTCATGGGATTTTGAAGCACTCCATGAAAGGAGTCTGGGCCACTTATCTCTGTTCTTATCTTGGAATCTCAATTTACATTTCCTTAAGTAACTCGCTTGGTTTCCAAATGTCATGCTTTTGTGCATCCTATTCTTTGCTGGCAAACTCCTTATTCACCCTGTAAAACCTGAATCCCGGAGGCGCAGAAGAAACTAAACTCCTTCCATTCACATGCAGCATTCTTGCCTCAGGTATGGATGGTAAATGAGGGCAGGGGCAGTGCTTGCCTTGTGAATGGCTCCAGCCTCCTGCACTTAGACGAGCTCTGGCATAGATTAGATGTTCAGGAAGTGCTTGCTGAATTAATGAATTATCTGTGTTAGTGTGCTGAGTCGCTTCAGCCATGTCCAGCTGTTTGCAGTCCTATGGACTGTAGACTGCCAGGCTTCTCTGTTCATGGGGATTATCCAGGCAAAAACACTGAGTGGTTGCCATTTCCTCTTCCAGGGGATCTTCCTGACCCAGGGATCGAATCTGTGTCTCTTGTCTCCTGCATTGGTAGGTGGGTTCTTTACCACTAGCTCCACCTGGGAAGCCCTATCAATGCTAAATCTTATCTGAAACATGGAGGTTTTGTACTTGCCTTTGTGAATAAGCCGCCTTGCCCTTGATGGTCAGGCTTAGGCCATATCAGAAGCAGGAGTGTTTTGTGGAGTTGCCTTGATTTATTTCCAGGTCCCTCATTTATTAAGTTTGCACAGACTCGGGCATCTGAGCTCTCCCCCTGAGATACCACTGAGGTCTGGAACAACACATGCCTCTGACTTCTCCCCTGCTCCTTCTTCCTGGTTTTGAGGAATATTGGCTGTATAAAATGTTGCAGCTTTCAAAATGTTGGAAGTGAAGTATCTAAGCCTCTGAATCATGTGTAGACCTCTTTCCCCCACAACCGAAAGAAGCAAGAACAGAAACAAAAGCAAAAATAATACACTCCCTCCAGAAAAGACACTCAAGGCTCTGCAAAGGGCAGCAAGGGGACTGGAGTGTGAGACCGGCCTTGTGCCCAGGTAGGTCAATGTCACCAGTGGTGAGACAAGGTAGGAAAGGAAGGGAGCGAAGCCTGGGGCTGCAGGAGAGATTTCTGGAAAAGTAGATGGGACAGAGCCAGGCTTGAAAAGAAAGAAAAGTCTCATCCATAGATTGATGGAATTGTTCTATAGGAAGGAGTGAAGTCTGGGAACAAACTCTGAAGGCAGGCAGGGTGGCATGATTTGTCCCTAGGAGAGGGTTGGAGCATGCGTCCTTGCCAGCAGGCAGGAAACAAAGTTAGAGGTGGAGACTAAGGCTTCAGATGCCAAGGTCAGCCTTTGCAACTTTACCCAACACAAACCAGACCCGATTCTGGGCTGCCCTAGGCTCCTGTGCTCTCTCTGAGATGGGCTTTTCCATTGTTTGGGGAAATATTTCCCAAATTTGGGGGAATATATTCGCAGTTTTTTTTTTTCCCCTGAGTCCTTCGTGTATTCTATCCCAGTGTCCCCCAGGAGGTTAGTGTCCTCACTTATTTAGCAACAAACACCAGTAACTGCTACAGGCTAAACCTTCACTGTAACGGCCAAAGCCAGTTTCTAGTCTTCAGTATCTAGAGAAAGCCCATAGTTTTGTTTTCCTTTCTACCAAAGCTCAGAAATGACCATGGCAGTTCTGCTCTGGGTCCTGAGAAGAGTGACTGTGTCTTAAGCCCTGTTTTGATCAAAGGAGACAAGCGTACAGCTTTATCCACTCTGAAGGTATTGACAGGAAAATTTCCCTGGCCCAACACTGAGATTCTCTGCTGATAGCAGTGTCCACAGAGCCCCTGCCTGCTAATTCACGGTGAAGCTGAAAAGTGCACGTCGTGAAATGCATTTTCAGATGTGTAGTGTTGTGTGAAACATTATTAAATACGTATTATTACCTCCGTAGATCTCAGTGGCGGTTTAACTATTAGAGAATTTCACAGCATATATAATATTATCCAAATGAATCAATACCTTCACCTCGAGGCTGATTCCTCAATTACTGGAATTACCAGTTGCTAATTGGAATGCTTTTTATACTCTGCTCTCCTTTCAGACTGTCTGCGCTGCCCGTGTGAAGGCAGCCAAGGAGCACAAATAAATTGAGCGTGAGCAATTAGACGATTCAACTTTGGGTGATCTAAAGAGATGCAAGATGCTGCTATATGGCATCAAGATTCTGAATCTTTGGGCTGAGAAGTGACTCTGGCTGACTAAATCTCTCCCTTCTAGCAGGAACGCAAGATGGGTTTTTCAAAGACCTGAAGCAGTTCTAAAGTCTCCGATGTTTTCAAATGGTAAGGAAGAGTTTCACAAAGATGCTTCACATAGCATAGTTACATAGCACCAAGATGCTTTACATAGCATCAGCCTGGACGCTCCTCAGCAGGACTGCCATTTAATGCTGTTCTCTTTAGGTAGGAAGGATCTGGCTTTGAATGGTGATTGAAGGATCCTAAGCTTTATGCAAGGAGATCCAACCAATCCATTCTGAAGGAGATCAGCCCTGGGATTTCTTTGGAAGGAATGATGCTAAAACTGTAACTCCAGTACTTTGGCCACCTCATGCAAAGAGTTGACTCATTGGAAAAGAGTCTGATGCTGGGAGGGACTGAGGGCAGGAGGAGAAGGGGACGGCAGAGGATGAGATGGCTGGATGGCATCACTGACTCGATGGACGTTTGTCTGAGTGAATTCTGGGAGTTCGTGATGGACAGAGAGGCCTGGCGTGCTGCGATTCATGGGGTCACAAAGAGTTGGACACGACTGAGGGACTGAACTGAACTGAAATGAACTGAAGCTTTATGACTTCTGGGAGAGATTTCACTTTACACTCTCCTGTGGACCAGTGCTTCTAGCCAGTTTCTGGTGATCAGACATGACTGCAGGGACCTAGAGACCCCTCTCTTTTGCTCTGACTTAACTTTTACATTGAAACCAGTTTCCTGCTCTTTGAGGAGGAGATTACAATTGCAGTCGCAAAATAACTGAGCTCCAGTAAACAAAGAAATAAATGTGACAGTTTTCAGTGAGTCTCTGAAGCAAAGCAAATCTGAGATCTTTCACTGACTAATAACCAACTAATAACTCATCCACTATTATGAAGTCAATATTTTCTGGCAGGTCACAAAGCAACTAGATACTCAAAATATAACCCAAGCTGGTGAAAACTAAAATTTTGTCTAGTAGGATTAACAAACTGGGAATAAAGGTTTAAGTTTTTATTTTTGATGTCCTCATCATATTCCTAAGGTAACTGAAACTCAGGGAAATAGCAGTGTTTGTTGGGCTGGATTAGGTGGCTCAGTGGTAAAGAATCTGCCTGCCAATGCAGGAGACACAGGTTGGATCCCTGTGTTGAGAAGATCCCCTGAAGGAGGAAATGGCAACCCACTCAAGTACACTTGCCTGGGAAATCCTTTGGATAGAGAAGCCTGGCAGGCTACAGTGCAGGAGATTGCAGAGTCGGACGTGACTGATCATAGTATACAGCAGTGCTACAAACTGAAATGTTAACCAAGGTTAAACCAAGAAAAGGAATGGAGGCTTCCCAGGTGGCTCAGTGGTAAAGACTCTGCCTGCCAGTGCAGAAGACCCTTGAGACTTGGGTTCGATCCCTGGGTCTGGAAGATTGCCTGGAGAAGGAAATGGCCTCCAAGTTTTATTTTACTTTCTTGTGTGTGTGCCGAGTTGCTTAGTCATGTACAACTATTGCAACCCCATGGACTGTAGCTCACCAGGCTCCTCTGTCTATGGGATTTCCCAGGCAAGAATACCAAAATGGGTTGCCATTTCCTTCTCCAGGGGATCTTCCTGACTCAAGAATTGAACCTGGGTCTCCTGCATTGGCAGGCAGATTCTTTACCACTGAGCCACCTGGGAAGCCTTCATTCCTTTTCTTGGTTCTTTCCCTTTGTAAAATAATAATAAAACTGCCCAATTCTAAAACCTTGGAGAAAAATGTAAACTCTTAGCCATCTGATTATCATAATCGAGAATTCCAAATGGTTCTTTCAAAACTCAAATGGGAGAGAATGCACAGGATTCTTTTCCAGGGAAAGAATACAGACATTCATACAACATGTGAGCAAGGAAGCTGTTCCTTGGTCATTTCCTGGGTGCATCTCAATTAATTACTCTGAACTGAGACCTAGGCTTATTATGGGCAAAGGAATGATGCTAAAACTGTAACTCCAGTACTTTGGCCACCTCATGCAAAGAGTTGACTCATTGGAAAAGAGTCTGATGCTGGGAGGGACTGAGGGCAGGAGGAGAAGGGGACGGCAGAGGATGAGATGGCTGGATGGCATCACTGACTCGATGGACGTTTGTCTGAGTGAATTCTGGGAGTTCGTGATGGACAGAGAGGCCTGGCGTGCTGCGATTCATGGGGTCACAAAGAGTTGGACACGACTGAGGGACTGAACTGAACTGAAATGAACTGAAGCTTTATGACTTCTGGGAGAGATTTCACTTTACACTCTCCTGTGGACCAGTGCTTCTAGCCAGTTTCCTGGTGATCAGACATGACTGCAGGGACCTAGAGACCCCTCTCTTTTGCTCTGACTTAACTTTTACATTGAAACCAGTTTCCTGCTCTTTGAGGAGGAGATTACAATTGCAGTCGCAAAATAACTGAGCTCCAGTAAACAAAGAAATAAATGTGACAGTTTTCAGTGAGTCTCTGAAGCAAAGCAAATCTGAGATCTTTCACTGACTAATAACCAACTAATAACTCATCCACTATTATGAAGTCAATATTTTCTGGCAGGTCACAAAGCAACTAGATACTCAAAATATAACCCAAGCTGGTGAAAACTAAAATTTTGTCTAGTAGGATTAACAAACTGGGAATAAAGGTTTAAGTTTTTATTTTTGATGTCCTCATCATATTCCTAAGGTAACTGAAACTCAGGGAAATAGCAGTGTTTGTTGGGCTGGATTAGGTGGCTCAGTGGTAAAGAATCTGCCTGCCAATGCAGGAGACACAGGTTGGATCCCTGTGTTGAGAAGATCCCCTGAAGGAGGAAATGGCAACCCACTCAAGTACACTTGCCTGGGAAATCCTTTGGATAGAGAAGCCTGGCAGGCTACAGTGCAGGAGATTGCAGAGTCGGACGTGACTGATCATAGTATACAGCAGTGCTACAAACTGAAATGTTAACCAAGGTTAAACCAAGAAAAGGAATGGAGGCTTCCCAGGTGGCTCAGTGGTAAAGACTCTGCCTGCCAGTGCAGAAGACCCTTGAGACTTGGGTTCGATCCCTGGGTCTGGAAGATTGCCTGGAGAAGGAAATGGCCTCCAAGTTTTATTTTACTTTCTTGTGTGTGTGCCGAGTTGCTTAGTCATGTACAACTATTGCAACCCCATGGACTGTAGCTCACCAGGCTCCTCTGTCTATGGGATTTCCCAGGCAAGAATACCAAAATGGGTTGCCATTTCCTTCTCCAGGGGATCTTCCTGACTCAAGAATTGAACCTGGGTCTCCTGCATTGGCAGGCAGATTCTTTACCACTGAGCCACCTGGGAAGCCTTCATTCCTTTTCTTGGTTCTTTCCCTTTGTAAAATAATAATAAAACTGCCCAATTCTAAAACCTTGGAGAAAAATGTAAACTCTTAGCCATCTGATTATCATAATCGAGAATTCCAAATGGTTCTTTCAAAACTCAAATGGGAGAGAATGCACAGGATTCTTTTCCAGGGAAAGAATACAGACATTCATACAACATGTGAGCAAGGAAGCTGTTCCTTGGTCATTTCCTGGGTGCATCTCAATTAATTACTCTGAACTGAGACCTAGGCTTATTATGGGCATGAATAAGATGTTGACAAATGATGTTGTTGTTGTTTCTCTCTCTCTCTCTTTTTTTTTTCCTTTGCCTGTCATCGACAGCAAGGCCAATTAGTGCATTGGGCTACATCAGGAAAGTGTGAGCTGAAAGAGGAGTGACATTCCGAAAAGATTTCTTTTCAAGCTCTGTGTCTTTAGGAAGCTTCCGTGCAGTGACCTGATACTTGGAATTCAGCTTTCAGCTGGTATATCCAGCATTAAAGGTGACAGAGAAAATAAAAGTCTTCCTTCGAAAGATTGTGTGTGCCTTTGGCAAAGGTTATAGATGTGATGTCTTTGAACATCCTTCTTCGTGATGGCTCTGTTGCTGAAAATGGGCAGAGAAGAGAGGAAGTCTGCAGTGAGCTGAAGCTGTTTCCAGGGTAATGATTGTCAAATCCTGTACCTCTGAAATGCAGAACTATATGGGTTTTATATTTACATCTAAATACCTGGTTTGTTCACTATCTTGTTCCTTCCATCTCCCGCCCTGTCAGATCTTTGTCAACATAGGATATACAGGAAAAAAACATGTTAAAAAAGTAAAATACCTCAGTTTCATCTAAGCTACTGATTTCTGAGACTAGAAGCAACTCATTAAATCTTGCTGGTCCCAGAGTTCACCCCTCTGCTCAAATTTTTTTTTTTTTTGCCAGTAATAATAGAAGGCAGAGGATGACATGTGCCTCTCTCAGTCCTCCATGCCTATCTGAAGGGATCCAGATGTCTCGAAGCATGACTGGTTACAGATCATTATCACTGTTTCCGCAGTTATTCATTTGCCTTCTGGGGTGGTTTGGGAACTGGAGACAGGGACAAGAAATGCTCAAGAAATATATTTAAATTTATTGTCCTTCAAATAATTTGCTGCTCACCAGCATGATCCTCTCTGATTACTCAGGCCATTTCTAGAATATTCATAGTGCTCCATCTTTCCATTGACTAACTCTAGTTGTATCTCCTCCTTGAAGCTTTCCATGGCTACCTAGGCTAACATTCTTGTGTGGTTACATAATTCAGTAGAATACACTTTAAAATGAGATCTTTGCAGATATAGGTGACATGTCTGCTAATAATGACCTATTATTAATATATGCCTGTAAGCAAGTTTCTCACACTTATAAACATAGTTCTGAATTTCTGAAGTCAGTTTGGCATCATTACCAGCTCATTCTACATTGTCCTCTTTATAGAAGGAGAATAACAGGTGCTAGAAGTCTTTCGCTTATAATATTCCAAGTTCAACTTCACTCCATTTGTAAGATTTGGACGTTCAATAATCTCATTCAGGGACTTCCCTGGTGATCCAGGAGTTAAGACTCCACACTTTCATTGAGGGTGCACGAGTATGATAGCTGTTTGGGAAACTAAGATTCCACATGCTATGCGGTGCAGCCAAAAAAAATTAAGACATTGAAAAATCTCATTCAGTGTTCTTATTCTCCAGTGGCAATTACAGGCAGTAACATGGGCAAATGTGAAGGTCATAGCGGCCTTATAGGGTGCCAGAAGGAGCCCTTAGAAAGGGATGAGGTAGTGGATAGCTTCAACAGGCTCTTTCCTGTGATTGCTGATGTTTTAAGCTCCTTTGGAGTGAACATCTTTGATCTCTTGCTTTGGTGCTGCAGATGGTGAGATTCTATGCACAGGTTTTCTGATTGGGGAATTTTGCTAATTATTTCCCTGCTTTTCTTTCCTGTTTTTTTTTTTTTTTTTTCCTGGAAAGATATTCTAATGGTTGTACAAGCCTCTAATTCCTATATACAAATATTTTTGCCTAGAGAAGCCGGAGGGTCTTTAGTTTCTTCACCAAACCTTGAAGGGTACAAAGCCTGGTTCCCTCCCTAGCAAAACAGTGATTAAAAACCCACCACTGCATAAGGCAGTTGTGAGAAAGGAATAAAACTGTGCATATGAAGCACCTGACATGACACCCCGAACTGCACAAACACTCCACAAACAGCAAATTCCTGTTTTATTTCATAGTATGAAAAGCCCTAGTGCTAGTCTACAATGACTCAGTTTATTAATACAGTGCTCATTTCAGTTATAGTCTGACCATAGCACTGAATAAATATTTATTGATAGGGTGATTCCTGAGTTTGGCTCAGGTAATTTCTAGCATATCTGCTACTGTCTTTCATGTCACAGGGAAAGAGTCCTGGGGGAGTGTTACAATGACTCATTGTAAAGCACTTTAATAATTCTCAGATTTTGGAACAAATCATCCTACATTAAGGCTAATAATATGTTTCCTAAGACCAACGGCATAATTACTTATTGCTATCTTCTAACATAAAATGTGGGATATGTGCTTAGTTGCTCAGTCCTGTCCAACTCTTTGTGACCCCATGGACTATGTGTAGTCCAGCAGGCTCCTCTGTCCATATGGATTCTTCAGGCAAGACTACTGGAGTTGTTCAGCATATCTTCCTCCAGAGGATCTTCCCAACCCAGGTCTCCCACATTGCAGGCGGATTCTTTACAATCTGAGCCACCAAGGAAGTCCCCAAAACATGGGACATAGCTGTGGATTTATGGTGTGTGCAGGATAAAGGCGCTGGTCCAACAACCAGTTTCGAGAGAGGTGGCCTTTTGGGCATGCACAGGCATCATTCTATTACTCTAGTCATTAGTCAATAAAGAGAACAGTAGAAATAAATTGTTACTTTTAATTTCTCTATAGAAGTCATTCCTTTGTGTTTTATAAAATGTAACAACTATGATTTGAACTAACTTCTTTAAAGGGTTCTGCATTTAGGTGTCATTAATGGGACACATCAAAGCCAAGTGTTGGGGTTAAGGTACCAAGAATAATACTGTCTAGACTTTTTGGTTTGTTTCTTTAAGTTGAGGTCAAGTTCCCCTGGAGTAAGCTCTCTGAGGGAGAACCACCTTTCATTTCTCGATACGTGTGTGTGTTGTTTGGCCTTGATGTACTGTCCTGAAAGACATATTATCTCTGATCAGCACCATTCTCTGTCGGCTGTCCTGCACAGAAATACCATGTCTAAAACATAGTCTCAGGAGTTAAACTGACTTGGTTTAAATACTGCCTTTGCCAGTTAACAGCTGTGTAACTTTGGGCAAGCAATATAACCTCTTTGTTGCTGCTGCTGCTAAGTAGCTTCAATTGTGCCCGACTCTGTGTGACACCATAGATGGCAGCCCACCAGGCTCTCCCATCCTTGGGATTCTCCAGGCAAGAACACTGGAGTGGGTTGCCATTTTCTTCTCCAATGCATGAAAGTGAAAAGTCAAAGTGAAGTCGCTCAGTGTCCGACTCTTAGCAACCCCATGGACTGCAGCCTACCAGGCTCCTCTGTCCATGGAGTTTTCCAGGCAAGAATACTGGAGTTGGGTGCCATTGCCTTCTAGTCATCTAAAAAAAAATGTGAAGATAAGGATAGCAACTGTGTCAGAGGGCTACCGAGAAGAATATAGAAGATATTTATTGAAAGTCTTTAGCAATAACTTTCACATAATAAGTCCTCGAAAAGTATTAGTATGTGTTATTACGGTAACACTACATCTAAGAAATAGCTTATATTCTTTTATAAATATTTGACATGTTCTAGTAACTTTGCCAGTAACATAGGAAGATAAAATGTGGGTAAGTGTGGTCTGAAGTCTCTGGTCTTCTGGGCTCACATTTACTGGTGAGGGTGTGTGTATGTGTGTGTGTGTGTGTGTGTGTGTGTGTGTGCCTGCTCAGGCAGTTGTGTCCAACTCTTTGTGACCCTGTGGAGTATAGCCCACCAGGATCCTCATCCAGGGCTTTTCCAGGCATGAATACTGGAACAGGTTGACATTTCCTACTCCACAGGATCTTACTGACACAGGGATTAAACCAACATCTCTTGTGTCTTCTATATTGACGACCATTTTTTTAAACCACTGCACTACCTGAGACATCCAGGGAGAATATGAACTGCATGTAAAAACTGAAAATACAAGACAGAAAATGTTAACTGCTTTACATTTTAATAGGGAAACAGAAATTTGGGTGCATGTCAAGAAAAAATCAATGGAGGAATATCTCAAAAGATGGATGTAGTTTAGACATGCAAAGATGACCTATGATGCCGAGACAGGAAAAGGCCTTTGCATAAAGGGTTTGGAATATTTAAATGCATCAACATATAGAAACAGAAGGAGTATTCATCTGGAGAGCCTGATTCCTTCTGAAGGGCAATAGGACAGAAAAAAGCACCAGAAAGATCAAATAAGCAGCAATGGATTTTAAGTGTTAACTTTGGAAGTTAGGGCTTCCCTGGTGGTTCAGATGGTAAAGAATCCACCTGCAATGTGGGAGACCTGGGTTTGATCCCTGGATTGGAAAGATCCCCTGGAGAAGGGAACGGATATCCACTCCAGTATTCTGGCCTGGACAGTTCCATGGACAGAGGAGCCCAGCAGGCTACAGTCTGTGAGGTCACAAAGAGTCGGACATGACTGAGTGACTTTCACTTTGGAAGTTGAGGAACAAGCTGCTATTAAAGTAACCCAGAAATTATGAATGTTATTGATCAAAAATACAGTGGACACAGTGCCTGACACAAATGAGTACTCAATATTGTGTACTTTTCATCACTGGCCCTATTTTACCTTTGGTTACATGAGATGGTTAACCTTTTAGGTCAACTTGACTGGATCTGGGAAACCCAGTTTAAACATTATTTCTAGATGTGTCCTTGAGGGTGTTTCTGGATGAAATTAGCATTTGAATAGATGGATTAAGCAGAGTAGATCCCTCTCCCAATGTGGATGAACACTGTCCAATCCCCTGAAGGCCAGGGTAGAACCCAAAGACAAAGGAGGGATTTTCTTCTCTTTTTTCTCTGCTTGCTGCTTGAGCTGGGGCATCTCATCTTCTGACCCGAGTCTGGAATTGAGACTGCTGGCTACCCTGGTTCTTGGACCTTTATACTTGGACTGCTTTTTCTGTGCTTCCAACTTGAAGACAGCAAACTGTGGGAGTTCTCAGCCTCGAAAATGGTGTGAGCTCATCCCTCATGATAAATCTCCAGGTTGAAAATAGACGACACAGACATAGATAGATCTAGACACAAATATAGATTTACATAGAGATCCATAGACATCCTATTGGTTCTCTTACTCTGGAAAACCCTGACTAATACAACCACATTATCTCATTAAGTTATCCTACTTATCCTGTGAAGTAGATTACATCTGTCTCCATTCTACAAATAGGAAAAGGAAACTTTCTACCTGTGCATGCAAAGACTTTCTTTACATGCACAGGTAGTAAGTGATGGAGCTGATATTAGAACCCAGAAAGTCAGAAAACATCTCAGGATGCTGTGTATATCATCCCATGATTTCTGTGCTTTGGGAACCAGCAGCCTTGAAAAGGATGGACATGCAGAATGTGTTGTGTGCATGTGACAAGAGCTACAAGGCTCTGCAGAAAGGTCCACAAGAGAACACCAGAAGATAACCTGTACATTTACAAATAAGGTGAGAGGGGCTTCCCAGAAGCAGTGATACTACAGCTGAATCTTGAGGACTGGTTAGTTCTTGGCAACTGTGAGCATGAAGGAGAAGGATGGGGCCAGAAAAATAAAAAATATCAAGGGGCATGCGCATGCATCCTTAGTAGCAAACTCAGTCATCTGTATCAAAACATACATGATCTGTGCCTTTGGTAGCTATAATTTCATAGCTGCAAAAGGGTGAAAGAAAATGCACAAAATGCTTATCTGAAACATTATCTTAAATTATGGAAAATAGAAATTATATAGAGGTACAACATAATTTGTATAAAGTAACACCTGTTGAAGGCAGGAGGAGAACGGGACACAGAGGATGAGATGGTTGGATGGTATCACTGGCTTGATAGATATTAGTTTGAGCAAGTTCTGGGAGCTGATGTTGGACAAGGAAGCCTGCAGTTCTGCAGTCCATGGGGTTGCAAAGAGTCAGACACAACTGAGCAACTGAACTCATCAGATAGTCATTAAAAAGGAAGATGGATACACATCTACAGACCATCACTAAGTGACAAAGAGGTAAAGAATCTTGTGAATGTAAAACTGGACACAGACATGCTGTTGGCACAGAGAATAACCTGAATGGATTTCACCAAAATATCAAAAATGGTCATCTCCAGATAGTGAAATTGAGGGGGAGGGATTTTAGTTTTCCCTTTTCTTTTCTGAATAGCTTGCAATTTTATAATAGACATGGGTCCTCAAAATTCAAGTATAGAAAAAAAAGAACAAACCAAGAAACTTGAAGGACCAGACAACTTAAATGTTAAGCAAAAGAAGTACAGAATAGGTCTGTTGGCATGAGGCAAAGAAAATGGAAGAAACAAAGATTGAAAGAAAAATAGCACTGCTGTGCTCCATCTCCTTTTATACACATAACTGGTGACTTTAGTGACAATGGGATTTAAGGAGTTGTTGTGGTTCAAGGCTGTGAAAGATCATGTGTTCAGGAGATTGCAGAGCTGCACTCCCACCAACTTTTAATTCTTCAGGCAGTGTTACTCTCTTGTGGGCCCAGTCATATTGTTGAATCACCATGTGTTGTAGGGTGGCAGGTGTATCCATCCCTTTAGCTTTCAGGTTGAACATGAAACTCCAATACTTTGGCCACCTGATGTGAAGAGCTGACTCATTTGAAAAGACCCTGATGCTGGGAAAGATTGAGGGCAGGAGGAGAAGGGGACTACAGAGGGTGAGATGGCTGGATGGCATCACTGACTCAATGGACATGGGTTTAGGTGAACTCTGGGGGTTGGTGATGGACAGGGAGGCCTGGCGTGCTGTGGTTCATGGGGTCACAAAGAGTCGGACATAACTGAGCAACTGAACTGAACTGAACATGTAAGGCTTGTGAGAGCAGAAACCCTAGACCAGGAAACACTGGCAATGTATTGCCTTATCTGTTTACCTAAATATGCCATTAAACTATTTTCTTCACTGTAAAGTGGGAGGTGAAAAAAAATTGGGAGGCCTACCTAAAGAGTTTATTTCATATAGTCCACTAGTTTTTGAAACGAGTAACTGGCACTCAGAGAAGTTTAAAGGTTTCCCAAAGTCATATAGCTGATTGGATAAGTAAACCAATCACTTATTAAAGTATAAATAAGATGAATAGACTTAGAGATTATTATACTAAGTGAATTAAGTCAGACAGTGAAAGACAAATATCATATTACTCATATGAGGAATCTAAAAAAAAATGATACAAACGATCTTATTTATAAAGCAGAAACAGACTCACAGACTTAGAAAATAAATTTATGGTTACCAATGGGGAAACTTTGGTATACATGAGATGGTTAACCTTTTAGGTCAACTTGACTGGATCTGGGAAACCCAGTTTAAACATTATTTCTAGATGTGTCCTTGAGGGTGTTTCTGGATGAAATTAGCATTTGAATAGATGGATTAAGCAGAGTAGATCCCTCTCCCAATGTGGATGAACACTGTCCAATCCCCTGAAGGCCAGGGTAGAACCCAAAGACAAAGGAGGGATTTTCTTCTCTTTTTTCTCTGCTTGCTGCTTGAGCTGGGGCATCTCATCTTCTGACCCGAGTCTGGAATTGAGACTGCTGGCTACCCTGGTTCTTGGACCTTTATACTTGGACTGCTTTTTCTGTGCTTCCAACTTGAAGACAGCAAACTGTGGGAGTTCTCAGCCTCGAAAATGGTGTGAGCTCATCCCTCATGATAAATCTCCAGGTTGAAAATAGACGACACAGACATAGATAGATCTAGACACAAATATAGATTTACATAGAGATCCATAGACATCCTATTGGTTCTCTTACTCTGGAAAACCCTGACTAATACAACCACATTATCTCATTAAGTTATCCTACTTATCCTGTGAAGTAGATTACATCTGTCTCCATTCTACAAATAGGAAAAGGAAACTTTCTACCTGTGCATGCAAAGACTTTCTTTACATGCACAGGTAGTAAGTGATGGAGCTGATATTAGAACCCAGAAAGTCAGAAAACATCTCAGGATGCTGTGTATATCATCCCATGATTTCTGTGCTTTGGGAACCAGCAGCCTTGAAAAGGATGGACATGCAGAATGTGTTGTGTGCATGTGACAAGAGCTACAAGGCTCTGCAGAAAGGTCCACAAGAGAACACCAGAAGATAACCTGTACATTTACAAATAAGGTGAGAGGGGCTTCCCAGAAGCAGTGATACTACAGCTGAATCTTGAGGACTGGTTAGTTCTTGGCAACTGTGAGCATGAAGGAGAAGGATGGGGCCAGAAAAATAAAAAATATCAAGGGGCATGCGCATGCATCCTTAGTAGCAAACTCAGTCATCATGTATCAAAACATACATGATCTGTGCCTTTGGTAGCTATAATTTCATAGCTGCAAAAGGGTGAAAGAAAATGCACAAAATGCTTATCTGAAACATTATCTTAAATTATGGAAAATAGAAATTATATAGAGGTACAACATAATTTGTATAAAGTAACACCTGTTGAAGGCAGGAGGAGAACGGGACACAGAGGATGAGATGGTTGGATGGTATCACTGGCTTGATAGATATTAGTTTGAGCAAGTTCTGGGAGCTGATGTTGGACAAGGAAGCCTGCAGTTCTGCAGTCCATGGGGTTGCAAAGAGTCAGACACAACTGAGCAACTGAACTCATCAGATAGTCATTAAAAAGGAAGATGGATACACATCTACAGACCATCACTAAGTGACAAAGAGGTAAAGAATCTTGTGAATGTAAAACTGGACACAGACATGCTCTTGGCACAGAGAATAACCTGAATGGATTTCACCAAAATATCAAAAATGGTCATCTCCAGATAGTGAAATTGAGGGGGAGGGATTTTAGTTTTCCCTTTTCTTTTCTGAATAGCTTGCAATTTTATAATAGACATGGGTCCTCAAAATTCAAGTATAGAAAAAAAAGAACAAACCAAGAAACTTGAAGGACCAGACAACTTAAATGTTAAGCAAAAGAAGTACAGAATAGGTCTGTTGGCATGAGGCAAAGAAAATGGAAGAAACAAAGATTGAAAGAAAAATAGCACTGCTGTGCTCCATCTCCTTTTATACACATAACTGGTGACTTTAGTGACAATGGGATTTAAGGAGTTGTTGTGGTTCAAGGCTGTGAAAGATCATGTGTTCAGGAGATTGCAGAGCTGCACTCCCACCAACTTTTAATTCTTCAGGCAGTGTTACTCTCTTGTGGGCCCAGTCATATTGTTGAATCACCATGTGTTGTAGGGTGGCAGGTGTATCCATCCCTTTAGCTTTCAGGTTGAACATGAAACTCCAATACTTTGGCCACCTGATGTGAAGAGCTGACTCATTTGAAAAGACCCTGATGCTGGGAAAGATTGAGGGCAGGAGGAGAAGGGGACTACAGAGGGTGAGATGGCTGGATGGCATCACTGACTCAATGGACATGGGTTTAGGTGAACTCTGGGGGTTGGTGATGGACAGGGAGGCCTGGCGTGCTGTGGTTCATGGGGTCACAAAGAGTCGGACATAACTGAGCAACTGAACTGAACTGAACATGTAAGGCTTGTGAGAGCAGAAACCCTAGACCAGGAAACACTGGCAATGTATTGCCTTATCTGTTTACCTAAATATGCCATTAAACTATTTTCTTCACTGTAAAGTGGGAGGTGAAAAAAAATTGGGAGGCCTACCTAAAGAGTTTATTTCATATAGTCCACTAGTTTTTGAAACGAGTAACTGGCACTCAGAGAAGTTTAAAGGTTTCCCAAAGTCATATAGCTGATTGGATAAGTAAACCAATCACTTATTAAAGTATAAATAAGATGAATAGACTTAGAGATTATTATACTAAGTGAATTAAGTCAGACAGTGAAAGACAAATATCATATTACTCATATGAGGAATCTAAAAAAAAATGATACAAACGATCTTATTTATAAAGCAGAAACAGACTCACAGACTTAGAAAATAAATTTATGGTTACCAATGGGGAAAGAGAAAAGGAGGGAAGGATAAATTAGGAGTTGGGGTGAACAGATATACACTACTATGAATAAAATAACAAGAAACTAATGTATAGCATAGGAAGATATATTCAGTGTCTTGTAATAACTTGTAATGGAAAAGAATCTGAAAAAGAATATATATACGTACATACCTTTATATATATATCAAACTGAATCATGTTGCTGTATACCTGAAACTAACACAACATTATAAATCAGCTATACTTAAATAAAAATAAGTTAGAAATAAAAATATGGGCCAAAAAACAAAAATAAAATCCAAACATGGACTTACAATCAAAATAGAAGATCACAGAGCAAAGAAATTGAATTCTGGAAATGATCTATTCTGACAAAGTATGTCGCCTCACTGCTTTTCAAGGAAATTGTCTCTCTGTATCTGATACTGATTACTAGCAAGAGAATTATCACCACCTATAAAGTGAATAGTTAGAAATTCACAGTGTTAGCCTAGGACATCCAGTATGGTAGCTTTTACCTACGTGGTCATCTAGGTTTATTTGTTTGTTTTTGTTCTGTAACAGTCTCTCTGTAAAGAATCTTAATCTTCATGGCATTGTCCTCTGCTGGAAGATTCAGTTCCAGCTATTGATTAGTTGTGATATTTATGTCTGTGTTTGTCTTCAGAACAGCACTGGGATGTTGCGCTCATGATGGCCTGTCTTCGGGCAGAGCTGCCAGTCAGTGACACGGATTAGACCACTCAGAGTGGAGGCAATTTGAGAGATAAAGTGCTCACTCTGAGAGGCGGCTAGTGTGTTTTGTGAGGCTCAAGTTCATTTTCCGCTCTATGGCTTATCCATCTTCCACTTCGTAGGCCACTCCAGGTCTCTATTAGAGCTAGAGTACACTTTGGCCCTCTGTCTCTCTCGCATCTCACAACTGCTGTGTCCTCTCGTTCCTACAACCCACGTGGCTGGCTGCATGTTTGCCCACTGCTTCTTTGATTAGAATGATGAAGAAACAGGGAAATGGCTGCTGTGGGAAACTGACTGCTGTTCCTCTACATCCTAATTCCTAGAACCTGTGAATGTCACCTTAAATGACATGAGGTTAAACAAAGGACCCTGAGATGGGGAGATTATTCTGGACTATCTGGATGGGATCTAAGTGTAATTGTAGCTGTCTTCATAAGAGGAATTTAAAGATGAAAGTAAGAGGTTGCAGTGATGGGAGGAAGGGTTCATGGCAAAAGGATACTGTTGGCCTCCAGAAACTAGAAAAGGCAAGGAACCGCATCCTCCCCCAGAGCTTCTGGAAGGAACGCATGTGCCAGTACCTTGGCTCTACTCTAGTGAACCTGAACTTCAGACCTCTGGCCTCTGTAAACTGTAAGAGGAAACAGTTATGTTGTTTCAGGCCTCTCAATTTGTGGTATTTGTTTACAGCAGCAACAATGGGAAACTATCCCAGCTCCTTTATAGGATGGAGCTCCCTGTACTATCTGCATGCACTTCTAACCTGGCAGAAAAGTACATTTGTGGTTAATTTCCATCTGATACTGGAAGCATATCTTTGTTTTCTCTCTTTATTTTTGTTTATATTTTTTGGTCCTGAGATTTTAGTTCCCAGATCAGGGACTGAACCTGTGCTCCTGCAGTGGAAACACACAAGAGCAGAACATGGAGTCTTAGAAAGCAATACTATTTTCTCAAGGATGTGTCAGTAGTAAGTGATAGGATATCAGGAGGAAATCCTGTCTTGCTGTTGCCCAGACTGATGGTCTCTCTCTTACACAAAGCCCTTTCCCTAAGTCTGAGTGTCCCCCTTTGTGGTGAAGGATAAGCAAAGAGTCCCAAGACTCCTCTCTAGTGTGTATTTAACTCTGTAAAATGTCAGTAGGACCATGACTCTAGCAGTGATGAACTGTTTACTTAGAAATGCTGGGAGATGAGGCTGCTTGGAATATGTCACTGCCCCGCTCCCTAATGATGGAAATAAAATCAGAAAGACAGAAATACTATCTGAAAACCTTGTTTCTCTATGTGATCTCTAAGGTTGCTGAGAACTGGATGCATAAAGGAATCTTTCAAGAGATTTGAGACATTGCCACATTTTTATAATATTTGTGGAGATACTTTTGTGTCATTTAACTGCGTTTTTTTTCCTTTCTATACTTTATCTTTCCATTTTAGGTAGAACTATCCTTTTTAATCTCCCTCCTCCATGCCCAGCCACAAAGTAAAGTTGGTATGAATCTATTTTTGGTATTGATAATGATAATGTCTAATATTTATAAAGTGCTTATTATGTACTGGACTTGCTGTTATCTTGCATAAACCCTGCATTTTAAGCTTCACAGCAACCCTATGGTTTAAGTACTTGTTTTACTGATTATCATTCTGAAACTCAGAGAGATTAGGTAAATTACTCAAGGCCACAATGCCTAGTGAGAAATAGAACCAATAGTTGATCAGAGTCATCTCATTTTTAACCTCATAGGCTTTTCTGAGAGAACTCTATTCCATCTCCTCCGCTTCTAGGAAATACTACCTTCCAGCCATTTTGTTTCTGCTTAAAAGTCATATGAGCTTTCTGGAATCTATAAACTCCACTGCAGCTCCCTCATCTTGCTCACCATTTTGGGCAGAATCAGGTACTTCCCATTTATCCCAACATCTTCTTTCTGTTTTTCTTACTGAGGTATAGTTGATTTATAATACTACATTAGCTTCAGATGTATAGCGCCATGATTCAGTTATACATATATATTACATATATATAAATGTATATATCTATATTCTTTTTCCCTATTCTTTTCCATTGTGGTTTATTACAAGGCATTAAATAGAGTTCCCTGTGCTATAGAGTAAATCGTTGTTGTTTATCTATTTTATATATGGTAATATGTGTCTGTTAATCCCATACCCTTGATTTATCCCTTTATCATCTTTCCCTTTTGATAACCATAAATTTGTTTCCTGTAATTGTGAATCTGTTATACTTGTAAATAAATTCATTTGTACTGTATCTTAGATTCCATATATAAGTGATAACATATGAGATTTGCCTTTTTCTGACTCACTTCACCTAATAGAATAATCTCTAGGTCCATCTATATCGCTTCCTGGCCCCAAGTCTATTGGCACTCCCATTTCCTGGCATAGTGCAGCCTTTCCAAAGAATAAAGGCTCGATTGTCTCAACCGCATCAGTGTGTAAACTTTCCCTGAAGATCTATAAAGTCAGACTTGACAGTCTCAGGCTAGTGGAGAGGGCTTCATGTGGATAGAGACTTGTGATGTTTCCATCTACAATAGAAGCTTTGCTTTATTTTTAAAATAACCTCTCAAAACCTATCATCAACTGTCTAATCTTTAACAGTACACTTCCCTTCTCTCTCCCTCATTCCAACCCACTGCAAAGGTTGGAACTCACTGGATTAAACAGAATGGGATAAAAACAGTCACTTGATGATTACTATTTAGAAACGGCATTCTATTCCTCTTAGAAAACTGGCCCAGTTTTCTAACCCTTGGAAATCCAGGATTTCCTAGAAGTGTGATGTGAGAAAAATGCAGGTGAGGTTTTTCTGACGAAGGGCAAAATCAAGGCTCAGACTTCTTGTTCACTTGAGGGGGGTCTTAAAGACCCTATTGTCCTCTGCAACACATAAAATGTTCTTTTAATTGAGCCCCACATTCACTATCAAGAAGAGTGAGTGAAAGATGAGAAATAAAATGCTTCCATTCTTTTCCACTGGCTATTACCTCGGTAATGGCACTAATAAAAGTGGCATTAGAAAGAACTGGGAGAAAAATCATCGTTACTCTTGGACCCATAAGAAACGAAGATTCAAAAGGTTATTACAGGTAATAGATTCACATTTTAGCATGTGAAATGATGGTGGGCTTAGATCTTGTGCTTTTGGCTTGAGAGATGATTTTCGGGTAGGAGTCTCAGGCTTGGTGAATAGAAGAGGAACCTCTGGATCAGGGAGGGAAACTGGGGGCTTGTTCCAATCCTGCACCTTCGAGCAGGGTCACACTATAAACAACAATTCCTCCTCAAATGTGTTCTGAAAAGCCCAGGGAAGATCAGTTTCTGTGCTTGCAGAATCTGAGAGGACAGGGAAGAAAGATAGTGCGAGATGAAGACGAGGTGAACGAATGAAATCTGTCTAGCCTGAGGGAACACGCTGTCCAAAAGCTGTTTCAGGACTCTGAGTGCAAGCTCTCTTTAGATGCCTCTGCTCATATCCAGGCTCAGGTTGGTGCATTACGTTTCTGCTAAAACCTGAGTTTCCCAAGCCAGGAGTTTAAGTAAGCAAAATATTTTCATTCGTACCACAGAAATGAAGGGATTTAAAAATGGCTACCACCACTTAAACAAAAATATACATTTCAGTGGTTCAATTTATGTATGAAATTGTTATTGCCTCTCTGAGGGTTTTAAGTTATAATTACCTTTACTTTGAATTCTAAGAGAGGGAGAAAAGTAGGAAAATAGGATATCCCACCAATGCCTTTTTTTTTTTCTAATTTTTTTTTAAATGAAGGATAATTGCTTTACAGAAGTTTGTTTTC
>SJYC01033729.1:0-26687 GCA_006408675.1 Madoqua kirkii | reverse complement strand
AGATAGCATATTAAAAAGCAGAGACATTACTTTGCCAATAAAGGTCCATCTATTCAAGGCTATGGTTTTTCCAGTGGTCATGTATGGATGTGAGAGTTGCACTGTGAAGAAAGCTGAGTGCCGAAGAATTGATGCTTTTGAACTGTGGTGTTGGGGAAGACCCTTGAGAGTCCCTTGGACTGCAAGGAGATCCAGCCAGTCTGTTCTAAAGGAGATCGGTCCTGGGTATTCATTGGAAGGACTGATGCTAAAGCTGAAACTCCAACACTTTAGGTACCTCATGTGAAGAGTTGACTCATTGGAAAAGACTCTGATGCTGGGAGGGATTGGGGGCAGGAAGAGAAGGGGATGGCAAAAGATGAGATGGCTGGATGGCATCACCGACTCGATGGACATGAGTTTGGGTAGACTCTGCGAGTTAGTGATGAACAGGGAGGCCTGGTGTGCTGCGATTCATGGGGTTGCAAATAGTTGGACAGGACTGAACTGAACTGATACATGTATTGAAATGTGAAAGTCCTTGGGTAGGGAATGCAGAAGGATTACAAAGATAAAATTTCAAGAGCCTTCTTAGTCAAATGTTTTTTGATGTCCAAGAAATTTATAATACTGGGATAACTTTGTCAACTGATAAATCTCCTGTTTCTGAAAATGCTGAAAGCTGCAAAAGATGCTTTCTTCTTTCCAGTTTTTGCAGCCAGGCCTCAGTTTCTTCTGGCAGGTACATCTTTGACTAGGAGTTATTCAGTCCTTCCCTGATGGCTCATAGCCTTCTTAGTCAAATGTTTTTTGACGTCCAAGAAATTTATAATACTGGGATAACTTTGTCAACTGATAAATCTCCTGTTTCTGAAAATGCTGAAAGCTGCAAAAGATGCTTTCTTCTTTCCAATTTTTGCAGCCAGGCCTCAGTTTCTTCTGGCAGGTACATCTTTGACTAGGAGTTATTCAGTCCTTCCCTGATGGCTCAGATGGTAAGATGTCTGCCTAAAATGCAGGAGACTTAGGTTCAGTCCCTGGGTCTGGAACATCCTCTGGAGAAGGAAATGGCAACCCACTCCAGTACTCTTGCCTGAAAAATCCCATGGAAGGAGGAGCATGGTAGGCTACAGTCCATAGGGTTGCAAAGAGTAGGACATGACTGAGAGACTTGACTTTACTTTCACCCTTCAGTCCTTAGGGCCTGTGCTTCCTCTCCACATGCCAGTTAGTGCCAACTCTTATGTGGACACATATGAAAGCCATGCTTGATGTTAATCCACAAAAACACATCACAGGGGCTGCCAGCCCTACACCTGGAAAATGATTGCCAGGCTGAGATTGACTCCAGATAGAAAGATGGTTCCGTTTAATTTGAAAGCTTTTTAAATTGTGCTCAGGGAATAGTAGATGGCTAATGGAGAAAGTGAATTTATTAATTTTTAATTTTCTTAAGCTGTGGCTCCTTATTAAGAATTCTCTTATGTAAAGTATGCTGGGATTGTTTGGAGATAGCGAAGCATCCTTGCACTGATGATCTTTACACATTAAGTGCTCCTGGTGCTGGAGCTTTATTGCAAATTCGTGCTATCCAACCTCAGCAGCAAGAGGTCTCTCAAATCATCCACAACCCTTATTCTTCTGATCTGAGCCCTGCTGCTTAAACACTGGTCTGTGCAAAAGACCCCACTCCTCACTTCCTAGTTCTTTAAGGATATATTTAGTAAGTACCCATCATAAGGTAGGTATCATGATAAAAAGGACCCAAATGAGTGGTACACAGTCCCAAGATGTATTTTGAATAATCTGCATATTTAAAGTTTTGCCTCAGTTCTGATAAAAAAATATATCCTGGAAGCCTCCTCTTCAATTAGATGAAAGAAATAATATATGTTCCTTTTGGGGCAATTTTAAAAATTACGTATATGAATTATGACAGAGTCCTTAATATAAATGTGTCAGACTCTGTCTTAGGTCTTTTGGATACCACAATGGTGAAGAGAGGCCAAGTCCCTATTTTTTAGAGATTAAATTGTAATTATAGATATATTTTATTTAAAAAATATAGCTGAATAAGGTGATTCTAGAGAATAATAATAATGTTATAAAGAAACTAAGTTCTATCATGAGAGAAAAAAATGTGTGTGTGTGTGTGTGTGTGTGTGCTTAGTGTTCCTTCACATATGGTTATCAAAAAACAGTATTTGAAGAGTTGACACTTGAACTAAGTTATTAAAGACCAAGCCATACAGCTCTTTTGGAACTGAATATTCTGGAGAGTTAAATCAGTGAGTGCAAAGGTCTTAGGCTTAGCATATTCTAGTGAACAAAATGAAGGCCTAAGCATAAGAGTCAAGCAGAAGAATGAGGTAGGAAAAGAGATGGGAGAGGAAAAGGGACAGAAAATGAGGGCAGAGGTCAGGACGTCTTTGAGGACTGTGTCAGGAGTTTGGATTTTATTCCAAAGCTGTGAGAAGGCAATGGAGGGTTTTGTGAAGATAATAAAATTATTAAATTTTAATTTCAAATATTATTCTTAATTTTCAAAGAAGTATGGATGTGTTGTTGCTGTAGTTCAATCACTAAGTCACGTCTGACTCCTTGAGACCCTGTGGACTGCAGCCCACAAGGCTCCTCTGTCCTCCCTTGTCTCCCAGGGTTTGCTCAAATTCATGTCCGTTGAATTGGTGATGTTATCCAACCATCTCATCCTCTGTCACCCCCTTCTCCTTTTACCTTCAATCTTTCCCATCATCAGGGTCTTTTCCAATGAGTTGGCTCTTCGTATGAGGTGGCCAAAGTATTGGAGCTTCAGCGTCAGTTCTTCCAATGAATATTCAGGACTGATTTCCTCTAGGATTGACTGCTTTGATCTCCTCACAGTCCAAGGGATTCTCAAGAGTCTTCTCCAGCACCACAATTTGAAAGCCTCAGTTCTTTGGTGCTCAGCCTTCTTTATGGTCCAACACTCACATCCATACATAATTACTGGAAAAACCATGGCTTTGACTATACGCACCTTTGTCAGCAAAGTGGTGTCTGCTTTTTAATACACTTTCTAGGTTTGTCATAGCTTTTGTTCCATGGAGCAAGTGTCTTTTAATTTTGTGGCAGCAATAACCATCGCCATGATTTTGAAGCCCAAGAAAATAAAATCTGTCTTACTTTCGTATTTTCCCTTCTATTTGCCATGAAGTTGTGGGACTGGATGCTGTGACTGTCGCTTTTTGAATATTGAGTTTTAAGCGTGCTTTTTCACTTTCTTCTTTCACCATCAAGAAGTTCTTCAGTTCCTCTTCACTTTCTGCCATTAGAGTACTATCATCTTCATATCTGAGGTTTCTGATATTTCTCCTGACAATCTTGATTGCAGCTTTTGAGTCATCCAGCCTGACATTTTACATGATAAACTCTGCACAGAAATTAAATAATCTAGGTGACAATATACAGCCTTGTAGTATTCCTTTCCCAATTTTGAACCAGTCAGTTGTTTCCTCTCTGGTTCTAACTATTGCTTCTTGAACTGCACACACGTTTCTCAGGATGTAGATAAGGTGGTCTGGTATTGCCAGCTCTTTAAGATTGTCCCCCAGTTTGTCATGATTCACACAAAGTCTTTAGTATAGTCAATAACGCAGAATTAAATTTCTTTTTTTAAAAAATTCCCTTGCTTTCTCCATGATTCAACAAATGCTGGCAATTAGAGCTTTTGTACCTCTGCCTAGCTTGTACATTTGGAAGCTCTTGGTTCACATACTGCTGAAACTGGAAGAATTTTGAGCGTAACATTGCTAGCATGTGAAATGTACAACAGCACAATTGAAATATTGTTTGAACATTCTTTGGGATTGCCCTTCTTTGGGATTCAAATGCAAACTGACCTTTTCCAGTTGGGTTATTATCAGCAAAATGGGGAACAGAGAACTAATTTCCATCAGATCACTGGAATTAGTCTGTGAAAAAATAATTATGATGTGGTCCAGCATGTTATAAATGATACAGAGAGGTTCAAGATGTGTATTGGGTGTAGAACTAATGAGAATTGCTGATACATTCAGTGGAGGAGATGAAAGATAGAAAGAATGACTCTTAGGATATTTGCTTGTATCCCTCTATGTTGATACCATTTACTGAGGTGTGAAAGACTGCAGGAGAAACACATTTGATAGTAATTTCTGTGGAGGCTATAATTCTGAGATGCTTATTCACACTCTAAGAGGAGGTGTCAAGTAATCAGTAAGTTGATGTTTGGAGCTCATTCAAGTGGTCAGAAATAGAAATTATAAATTTGAGCTTCATTGTTCTACAAACGGTATTTGGCTGAATGAGATCAGCCAAAGAGGAACAGAGAATGTATTGACAAAAGAAGTGATACAATAGAGGACAAACTTATTTAGAGATTGAACAGAGGAGGAAGAGCCAGCCCAAATAGAGAATTGGAAATGGCCTGAGGGAAGAAACTGGTGTAATGTCATTAAATTCAATAGAAGAAAATACAGACAATCCCTAAGCTTTGATCTTGTTTTCTCAAACCCTCAACAAGTCTTTGCTTTCAGACTGTACCAAGGTTTCTTGCTCTCAGCTCTATGGTCCTTTGGGCTGCATAATTCTTTGTTGTATAGAGCTCTCCTATGCTCTGTAAGATGACTAGCAGCATCCTTGGCCTCTAGTCACTGGAGAATAGTAGCAGGTACCCCTCTCCCCATTGTGACAACCAAATATGCCTCCAGATATTGTCAAATGTTCCCTGGGAGGAAAATTGCCTCATTGAAAACTACTGTTCCATGCTACTTACTTTCATTATCCCTACCCTCTGATTCCTAAATTCTATAATTTGGTTTCCATATCATTAGTCAATAGCTGTCTTTCTGTGACATTTTCTTTAACCAAATGCAACGACTGTTTGGCCTCTATCATTTTTGTTTCCCATCCAATTTTGAAAATCTCTCTTGAAACTACCTTACATTGGCTTCCATGATATTCTATCTTCTGTTATTTCATCCCGCTTCTAAATTACTGTCATTTCCAAATCTCTTCTCCTGTGCTTACCATGTAAAGCTCTATAAATCTGACCTTAACCACATCTATTTCTATTATTTCCTCACTTAATCCTCAAACTTCCATTTTGACCTCTCTGTAAATAGGAATCAAATGTTTATAGAACCTTAGCTCTCTTCCAGGCTAAGAATTATATTTCTTCCTTTCTTCTTTTTCCTTATGTTTAGAAATTTCTCTGAAACTTGAAAGTTCAAACTCAGAAACTGATCATTTCTCTCAGCCATAGAGGACATTCCAATGTAGTTATTTATGTTAATGATACCATAGCCTTCCTAATAGTTTAGTGTTAGAGTGCTAATATAATCTTTGATCGTGTCTCTGTGACATTCTTAACCACTGTCTTGTACTGGCCTAATTCCTTCATCTACACAGTCATTGCCCAAATTTAATCATTCATTCATTTGCCTGGAATATTCCTCTGGCTGATTTTATGATCTCCTGGCCTACAACTTATTTCTCTTCTAATTAGCCCTTGACACTGCTTTTCTACTTGTTTCCCTAAAACAAATACATAAACATGATGCCATGACATCCTTCCACTCCATCAATTACATCTCATGTTACACAAATATATTTCTAAATTGGCTACCATCAGATCCTCTTTTATCTGTACTCTTCCCAAATTGAGTTCCTTTTGCAAAAATCAAACGTGACACAGACATTCCCCTCCCGTGTAACTCACATTATTTTTTTCTTTACCTTTTCGGAATGCTTATGATTTTCACACATGGAATAACAGACTAGTTCCAAGTAGGAAAAGGAGTACATCAAGGCTGTATATAGTCACCGTGCTTCTTTTTTCTTTTTTAATTAATTTTTTAAACTTTACAATATTGTATTGGTTCTGCCACACATCAACATGAATCTGCCATGGACGTACGTGTGTTCCCCATCCTGAACCCCCTCCCACCTCTGTCCGTGTACCATCCTTCCAGGTCATCCCAGTGCACCAGCCTCAAGCATCCTGTATCTAACTTATATGCAGAGTACATCTTGAGAAACGCTGGGCTGGAGAAAGCACAAGCTGGGGTCAAGATTGCTGGGAGAAATATCAATAACTTCAGATGTGCAGATGACACCAGAAAGTGAGGAAGAACTAAAGAGCCTCTTGATGAAAGTGAAAGAGAGTGAAAGAGTTGGCTTAAAGCTCAATATTCAGAAAACTAAGATCATCATGACCGGTCCCATCACTTCATGGCAAATAGTTGGGGAAGCAGTGGAAATAGTGGCAGACTTTAATTTTGGGGCTCCAAAATCACTGCAGATGGTGATTGCAGCCATGAAATTAAAAGACATTTACTCCTTGGAAGGAAAGTTATGACCAACAAAGACAGCATATTAAAAAGCAGAGAAATTACTTTATCAACAAAGGTCCATCTAGTCAAGGCTATGGTTTTTCCAGTAGTCATGTATGGATGTGAGAGTTTCACTATAAAGAAAGCTGAGCACTGAAGAACTGATGCTTTTGTACTGTGGTGTTGGAGAAGAATCTTGAGAGTTCCTTGGACTGCAAGGATATCCAACCAGTCCATCCTAAAGATCAGTCCTGGGTGTTCATTGGAAGGACTGATGCTGAAGCTGAAACTCCAGTATTTTGGCCACTTGATGAGAAGAGCTGACTCATTTGAAAAGACCCTGATGCTGGGAAAGATTGAGGGCAGGAGGAGAAGGGGACAACAGAGGATGAGATGGTTGGATGGCATCACAGACTCAATGGACGTGAGTCTGAGTGAACTCTAGGAGTTGGTGATGGACAGGGAAGCCTGGTTTGCTGCGGTCCATGGGGTCACAAAGAGTTGGATATGACTGAGTGACTGAACTGAACTCACTCTGCCTTGATCCATGTCCCGGCTGTCTTACCATGAAACAAATGTATCAGCTTCAACAATTTCTCCTGATCTATCTAAATCCTTTAACCTGCTATTTTCCCTTATCTGATTATTGGAAAGAAAACATTTTTACAGAGTTCTTACAATCCGTCATGCACTATGATAGATTTAAATATATATACTACATAATATAGTATATATAGTAGTATATATAGTAGTATATATTTGGACTGGTTCCAGATAGGGAAAGGAGTATGTCAAAGCTGTATATTATCACCCTGCTTCATTAACTTATGTGCAGAGTACATCATGAGAAATGCTGAGTTGGATAAAGCACAAGCTGGAATCAAGATTGCCGGGGGAAATATCAATAAACTCAGATATGCAGATGACACCACTCTTATGGCAGAAAGTGAAAAACTAAAGTACCTCTTAATGAAAGTGAAAGAAGAGAATGAAAAAGTTGACTTAAAACCCAGTGTTCAGAAAACTAAGATCATGGCATCTGGTCCCATCACTTTATGGCAAGTAGATGGGGAAACAGTGGTAAACTTTGTTTTGGGGGGCTCTAAAATCACTTCAGATGGTGACTGCAGTATTGAAATTGAAAGATGCTTACTCCTTGGAAGAAAAGTGATGACCAACCTAGACAGCATATTCAAAAGCAGAGGCATTACTTTCTTGCCAGCAAAGGTCCGTCTAGTTTCCAGTAGTCACGTATAAATGTGAGAGTTGCACTATAAAGGAAGCTGAGCACCGAAGAATTGATGCTCTTGAACTGTGGTATTGGAGAAGACTCTTAAGAGTCCCTTGGACTGGAGGTCCAACCAGTTCATCCTAAAGGAAATCATTCTGAATATTCATTGGAAAGACTGGTATTAAGGGTGAAACTCCAATACTTGGGCCACCTGATGCGAAGAAGACTCATTGGAAAATATCATGATGCTGGGAAAGATTGAAGGCAGGAGGAGAAGGGGACAACAGAGGATGAGATAGTTGGATGGCATCGCTGACTCGATGGACATGAGTTTGAGTAAACTCCAGAGGTCGGTGATGGACAGGGAGGCCTGGCATGCTTCACTCCATGGGGTTGCAAAGAGTCAGACATGACTGAGCAGCTGTCCTGACTGACTGACTGACTAGATAGTATAGAGACAGTGTAGTGTACTTCTATACTGTATGAATATATATGTATATATATATGTGTGTGTGTGTGTGTGTATGCACGTGTTCAGTTATGTCCAACTCTTTGATCCTGTGGAGTGTAGCTCCTCTGTACATGGAATTTCTTAGGCAAGAAATAGTGGGTTGCCATTTCCTCCCTGGATCTGTGTGGATCTAAGACCAGGCCTTCATCCACTCTAAACACGACTTCAGGGGTAACACTACCTTCCTTTAACTGTTCACTACTCTATTTTTTTTTAAGCGTTTGTCTTTCAATATTGAGCAACGGTTATGTATGTAGATATTTTGTTTTTCCCTAAGCTCCCAGAAGGTCTTTATCTGAATCTTATGTATATTCTCCAAAGCACATAACCCAGCACTTCACACATTCAGGTGAGTTTTGCAGAAAACCTCTCTGACTGAAAGATGCAGTTTTGTTTTTGTGCATAGAGCACTGAGCTGAGATCTAGTTAACAGTTCCAGTTCCAGACCCAGTGCTACTAACTGGTGCTTTCAGGCATCACAACTTGAGCTTTAGACCACTACCATCTGTCAATATGCCTATTGTTATATTAAAAGGAATTAGACAGGGTCCCCGCCTCTAGTGGGCTTCCCTGATGGCAGAGCAGGTAAAGAATCTATCTGCAATGCAGGAGACCCAGGAGATACAGGTTTGATCCCTGATTCAGGAAGATCCCCTGGAGGAGGAAATGGCAACCCACTCCACTATTCTTGCATGAAAAATTCCACAGACAGAGGAGCTTGGTGGTCTACAGTCCAAAGAATCACAAAGAATCAGACATGACTGAGCAACTAAACATGCATGCCTATCTCTTAATGGTGCAGTCCCCAAAGTTTTACCTGAATTAATTTATTTACTGGAGGAAAAAATCATTATAACCTGTAAAGTAGAATCATATTTGGTTGGAAAAACACATTTATTTGTAATTACTGATTATTACAGGATTTGTTTCTTCTATTTTTCAGCAGATCTTAGGTAATATCATAACATGAGTATAGAGGAGAGTCTTAAGTTCTAAACGCATCTCTAATATTTACTAGTTATGTTGATGTGGTCAAATATTTTAAACATCCTGAGCCTCAGATTCCTCTTCTATAAACTGAGGGGTTTGCTAACACCTACTAGGGTTGTAAGAGCTTTGATTGGATAACATATAAAATATTTAGCAGAGTACCCAACACACACTGAAAATAATAATGAAAATAATAATAATATTCATACGAGAAAAAATTTGCACATAACAGGGATATGTGATACTGTAAATGTATATATACTTATATGTGGGACTGTATGTGTATATACTTATTTGTAGGAAAAGATAGTGCCTTTGTAACTCACAAACAACATTTCGTCTGCCTCCACCTCATGGGAGGATGAGCATTTCTCAACCAATAAAATGCAAAATAATGATGTCAGAAAATAAGCCTAAATATCTGTGGAGTATTGTAACTCTCCGCATCTCGTTTTTCTCTTCTCTCTGTTTCATGCATATTGATGTGAATAACAACTTCATGGATAGCAGTTTGGTTCTAGCCATTTGGCAAGATCTCAACACTAGTAGCAATTACATAAGGATGTTTGATCTGACACCAAGTAGAAGGACATTATTTGGGGCTGCTTTCAGCCATTCATAGGGGCGTTTTGTTTGCAGATGGCAAAACCTTTCCACTTCTTAGGAGAGATTTTACCTCTCAATCAAGGGTATCTGATCCCAGGTAACCAAAGGACTGAGACTGATAGCTTGCTTGTGAACTGATGATGACATGTAAATTCTAGATTGAGGAAGAGGGCCAAAGTGAGTTGTAACTAGATTTCAGGATAACGTGCCTGTAGGCAGTGGCCACAGAGATGAGGAGTCATTGACAAAGCAACTCATTGGCCTAGAGTCATGTCTCACAGCTTTTCTGTGCCTTATTTTCTTATCTATACAATGGGAATGATAATGTAAACCCCACGGTATTGTTGAACTGTGAAGGAATTAGGTATGTAAATGTGCCACATAAGTCATTTTTATGACTCTTGACCATAACAGATTGGTATTATGATTTTCAGAGCCCTGGTTATCATTCTGTGAGAGCCAGTGCTCTAATAGGCTCAGTTTTCATGCACTGAAGATTTTTCTTGTCTATATCAAACACACCTTGATTTGCAGGTGGGACTAATAGATTCCAAGGATATGATAGGTTGGGCAAGAGAGTCCGGATTCTCTCCTTCATTGAGTGATTTGTCTCTTAGAAAAAATCTTTTCCTATATTAGGAGAAATAACATACATCAGAGACCAGAAAGTAGATGCCTATAGTTGTGGTAATTTTTAGAAAGGCATAGCAATAGACTAAAAATAAAGTGTCCTTAAATTCTCACTGAGTTTCTTTCAGTCTGTGGAGCTGTATTTTTTAAAGTAAAGTTCCTTTTTCTCCCCTCTATTATTTTAGAAGCCTTGTCCATTGGATAAAATATTAATCAGCTCATGGTAACGTATGACCATGATAAAAAGACAAAGGTTTTAATCATTCATTCAGCAGAAATTCTTTTTGTGCCTACTGTAGGCTGGGCTCTGTGATCCTCACATACATACATCAGAGACCAGAAAGTAGATGCCTATAGTTGTGGTAATTTTTAGAAAGGCATAGCAATAGACTAAAAATAAAGTGTCCTTAAATTCTCACTGAGTTTCTTTCAGTCTGTGGAGCTGTATTTTTTAAAGTAAAGCTCCTTTTTCTCCCCTCTATTATTTTAGAAGCCTTGTCCATTGGATAAAATATTAATCAGCTCATGGTAACGTATGACCATGATAAAAAGACAAAGGTTTTAATCATTCATTCAGCAGAAATTCTTTTTGTGCCTACTGTAGGCTGGGCTCTGTGATCCTCACAGTCTGGAGGAAAGGGTGGAGGTGATGTGAAGACAAAGAAGTGTGCAGTGAAGTACAATGATACATAGTAGGCAATTAACTCAGATGTGGGGATCAAAAGGCTCCTCAAAGGAAGTAATGAGACCTGAAGGATGGGAACAAATGAAGACTGGAAAGGAAATGTTTTCAACTTGGAAAGAGCTGTATGTGCTAAGACAGTGCATTTGTGCAGCTCTCTTCTGGAGTGAACCATATTTGATCACTGAAGAAGCTTGGAAGGTGAGATGAGGGCAGAGCACGTAAAGTTATGCAAAGCATGTTAATTTGAGCTTTACCTTAAGAGCAAGAGATAGGGTGGCATAAACTATGGTACCAGGCATATGATTCTAGTTTTAGTAAGGCTGAGGCTTAGAAGAACTGAGATATCCCATCAGGTTCCCAGGAGAGATGGTGGAAGCTGGATCCAATGTATGACTATTTAGCAAGTACATAGCACACACATATTGTGTTACTAGTTTTGTCCTGGCTTCATATTGGAGAAATAAATTGTGTTGGTGCCTTCCTACAAAGGGAATCTGTTTGCTATTTTGTTAAAATTTCCCCAAACAGCTCTATGGCACAAGGGAGGACATTTATGTCCTAGGATTTTCTTAGGCCTCAAAGCAAAAGTTGGACTGGACAAAGTTAAACATGCAAGGAAGACTTTTTCAACACTATTGCAATAGGAGAGAGAGACCAGACTAAAGTCGGACTCAATATTGCTGAAACAAGAGCCTGGAGAGATTTTAAGAGCTAGGGTGGGGAAACTCTTAGGCCATCTGTATTTGCCAATTGGCCTTACCCAGAGGAAAAATAAACTTTCTCTTATCTTCATGACAGCAGGTAGTTTTATGACAAAAGTACCACAGAAGTTAGACCCCTACTCTCCCAGAGACTTGGTGATAGGGATACTATTTTCCCTTAATGATTATATTTCAAATAGATAGCTCCCAGGTCCTTGAGAAAGACAATCCTGGGTGATGAAACTGGCCAGAGACTGGAGGAAGATTTACATCTCAGAGGAGCTGATAAAGAATTTGTAATTACAAGTTTCTAAAGTAAATGCTGTTAAAAAAAAAAAAAGGAGGTCAGGAGCTTAGAGGCAGGAGAAACTTTTCTAAAATTCAGTCAAGCTGAGGGAAACATGGAGGCTGACTTGGTCAGTGGCAACCTGTCATCATGCAGTATATTGACCAGAAATACAATTTTATTTTGGAATCATATAGTGTGTATTTTATTTCACAGTATATGTGTTTATCAAATGTAAAGATATTTGGCTTGGCTTGGATTCTGCCAAGAACAGAGCTTGAGATAAAGACTTGATTTGGGGTGATGTCTTTAGGAAATCATTTCAAGAAGCATCAGTGAGAGTGAGGTGAAAGAGACAAGGAAGGTAGAAAATTCAATAAAGGCGTATTAAGGCATATTATAAAGGTGTACTATTGAGTTGTTGGAGTTAGCTATGAGAACTGAATGCAGCAAAGACCTCTGGGGGTAGTACAAAAATGCAGAGAATTTAATAAAATGAGCTACAAGCTTTCCTCCTGCAACTGGTTCTGAGAATGAAATTGATATACATTCTGTACCTTCCTCATCACTCATCCTAGATTTGTCTCACCTTCAAGGAGAAATTTAGCCCTGAGGTTATTTACTCATTCTCATCGCAGTGACAAAAGCCAACCTTTCTTCCTTAGGGATATTCCCTTGATTTTCCTTCACTTGTCAGGCTGTGTTGGCCTTAATTTCCTACTTACAGTACAGACCAGACATAAAACTCCAAAATGCACATTAGTAAATTCCCATAGTTCCAAATATAATCCTCCTCATCTCATGATGTAACAGCAACCCAGCTTTTTGTGATAAGCAGGGTTGAGAACACCAATCATTCTTTGCCTGCTGGCCTTCCTATGTGTAGAGCCCGAAGTGACCTGGCAGCATTTTTAACTTTGGGTCCAGTGGAATTTTCATTGCATCTCTCAGTGAAAATATTATTTGTTTGGAAACAGGGATCTTAATCCAACAAAGCTTAACATTGTTGTGCCAGAAAACACAAAGTCTCTGGACTGGTTTCTGGGAATAATGAAAATAAAGACCAAGCATATATCCATCTCTTGCTCTTCAATCTGATGTAGCTTCGCTTTTGACTCTATTATTATTATAGTGAATATATATAAATCTTGAGAACAACTTCTATCCATTAGCATTTCATCTGCAAGCTGGTGCCTTAGCTGAGCCCTTAATAATTTATTAAAATTCTATCAGGACATCTGCTTGGAGATGATGAAACACATGGTAGGCAGAATCAATACTCTGGTCATGAGTTCTTTATCATATCTTACTTGCTTTAAAATGAATTTCTCGGTCCAAAACAAAACTTTATAGGATTTATGCCACTAAGTCAAGCTCATCTTAACAATCCTGTAAGCCCTTGGATAATAGGACTGGCAGAATACTCTAGGAAGATGCCAAACTCATATCTGAATGAGTTGTTATTTTTAATAAGGAAGAATAAGTGCTTCATCAGGGTTGAATGAGTCCAGTGGAGTCACCTTGCCACCAAGTGGCTGTCTGGTTTTATTGAAGCATATTCCCATATTGAACAATCAGCCACTGATATTGAGTGGTTGGACATGGATCAGCAGCAGTGGCTAGATCAGCTTTGATGAGAAAGAGCCCTTGTTGAGATTCCATCCCTGCCACCATGACTGCTCCTTTCATCACCCATTGTAAAAGCCTTTGAAAGGCTGAGGACAGAAATGGGCTGACATCCTCTGAATGAGCTATTCTGTCTACTATATATTTGAATGCCTCATCCACAGTTGAGGTTCTCTGTTGGCCATCAAAGTGAGACACAAAAATCTGCACACTTTTTGCTATGTCTTTGGATCTATCTATATGTTTCTTCCCTAGAGTTGTTTTTTAGCATGTCTCCTACTCAGCTGGGAAGTGAAGTCTATGATTTCTTACTTAAGTCCAACTATTCCTCCATATCAAGTTGATGACAGTATAATGAACCAGGGAAATGGCCACTTCATGAATCCACATACTTATTGGATACAGTTGGAAGAACTTAGGCCAGGCTTATATTTATCACATACCATGATTTTAGAAAATAAACTGCCCTCTAGCTTCAGGAAATGGAAGTCTTTTGAATGTTGCCAAAACAAACAAACAAACAAACAAACAAACAAACAAAAACCTACTTTCATAGTGTGCCCTGAAGCTATTGATGGAATCCTGCATTTCTCTTTCTTTAAGGTACCTAAAGCTGAACCTAAAGGTACCAACCTAGACAGCATATTAAAAAGCAGAGCAATTACTTTGTCAACAAAGGTCTGTCTAGTCAAGGCTATGGTTTTTCCAGTAGTCATGTGTGGGTGTGAGAGTTAGACTATAAAGAAAGCTGATTGCCAAGGAATTGATGCTTTTGAACTGTGGTGTTGGAGAAGACTCTTGAGAGCCCCTTGGACTGCAAGGAGATCCAACCAGTTCATCCTAAAGGAGATCAGTCCTGGGTGTTCATTGGAGGGACTGATGTTGAAGCTGAAACTCTAGTACTTTGGGCACCTGATGCAAAAGAGCTAACTTATTTGAAAAGACTCTGATGCTAGGAAAGCTTGAGGGCAGGAGGAGAAGGGGATGGCAGAGGATGAGATGGTTGGATGGCATCACTGACTCAATGGATATGAGTGTGGGTAGGCTCCAGGAGTTGGTGATGGACAGGGAGGCCTGACGTGCTGCGGTTCATGGTGTTGTGAAGAGTCGGACACGACTGAGTGACTGAACTGAAAGCCACCAGCAATTCAAGAGGGCACAGTTCAATTATTCCTGGGTCAGAAAGTTCCTCTGGAGAAGGGATAGGCTACTCACTCCGGTATTCTCAGTCTTCCCTGGTGGCTCAGATGGTAAAAAATCCACCTGCTATAAGGAGACCTGGGTTTGATTTCTGGGCTGGGAAGTTTACCTGGAGGAGGGCATAGCAAGTCACTCCAATATTCTTGCCTGGAGAATCCCCATGGACAGAGGAGCTTGGTGGGCTACAGTCCATGGAGTTGCAAAGAATTGGACATGACTGAACTACTAAGTTCAGCCCAAGCTGTCAGCAAAGCCAACCTGCTCCACTCTTCTTACAATGGCTATTGCACCCAGACTGTCCCAGTGTTAGAGCTGTTGCATCCACCAATGTTTGCCCTTACATCTGTGTTATATCCCAGTCTATCACAAGCTGAAATCATAGTAACTGTGATATTTCCACACATCAAATATTAGCGTGACTGCACTTACTATTAGCAATGGAGCTCTATTGGCATCGGAGTGATCCAATGTTATAATCATCATCTAAGTGTCTGTTTCCTGGCCTCATCTCTATAGTCCTGGTTTGTTTGTCCTTCTGATAGGGGTCAGGTATAACTATTTCACTTGGATAGTGATCCTTTAAGGCAGGGATGAGGGAATGGAGAAGAATGACATAACCTGTATGTTTTTTATGATCAAGTTTGCTTCTGTAGTAAATAGAGGTTCAGTTCCATAGGAACCTTTAAAAGGTTCCTCCCCAAATTAACAGACAAAAAGTGAGAGGCTCAGGGACTTGTCTGTTGGTTCTGGTTCCTCATTGTTTGAGAGTGGCCCCCTCTCAAGGGTTTGAATAGTTCATCAATTATGGGTTCTACATTCACTTGGTGAGCTGGATCCCTGAGTCATGAGGCAGAAATGCAGAGATTCACAATGGCCTCATGAGAGGTGGTGCTGCAAGCCTGCATGCCTCATTCCCAGCCCGGTGACACAGATCAGAGGTGGGCCAAGAGGTTGTGATGCTGGACATCAAAAGCACATCATAACATTCTTTTCTAAGCCATCCAAAATGAAAACAAATAACAAAACAAGCAAGCCAACAAACAAAGCTCTAGGATGATGAATGATGTATATCTCATGGTTCTTGCTGTTGCCTGATAATCAGCTGCTTTTCATTGAGCTTTCGCATGGCCAATCTTGACAAACATGACCAGAGGAAAATAACCTTCCCACATAGTTAATATTCTAACATATAAATGCAACGATATTTATTGGTTGAAAAAAGTAAAAGTTGCTCAGTTGTGTCTGACTCTTTGTGACCCCATGGACTATAGCCCACCGGGTCCCTCTGTTCATGGAATTCTCCAGGCAAGAATACTGGAGTGGGTAGCCATTTCCTTCTCCAGGAGATGTTCCTGAACCAAGGATAGAACCCAGGTCTCTTGTATTGCAGGCAGATTCTTTACCATCTGAACCACCAGGGAAGACCATTTATTGGTTACTAGATCCCAATACAAGTAGCTCAGGAGACACTGTCACAGAGAAATTTCCAGTCAAATTTGGGAAGCTTCTATGTATAGGCAAAGTGAATAGGATTCAGTTTAAAAGAAAGAAGACAAAGCAGGATGTAAGATTCAGTGAGGACAGACAGATTAGCTGAAAAAATCAACATGGCTTTATGGAAAAGATTGGTTGATTCAGACACTGAAGGATAGAACATTGAAATTATTGAAAAAGGATAAGGTTATTTGAGATGAGTGCTCTACTGGAGAGAACAGTAGAAGCAAAGATGGTGTGTGGTCTGTGAATACCAAGTAGTTCTATCTGGGATGGTTCCAAGATGAGTTAATTCTTTCTCAAAATGAGAAGCTCAGGAAAATAAATGCTGTCATAATATGAAGAAAAATTATTTTGTAAGTTGTATTAAGTCCTAATGAAGTCATCTTGTGATCCACACCAGGAATGTCACCCATTGAGAATGAATTGCCAAATCCTGAATTCCTAAAGCCACATGGTGCAGGTGCCTAACACAGAGGCTTCTGTGCCACAGCCATTAGGGAGTGTCCACAGTCTGCACTGCATAATCTTGGGAGGAAAAAATAGTCCATGGTTTCCAATAATGTCAAGGTCTTGCCAAGGAGAACGCAGAAATGGAAAAAAGCAGCAAGGCAGAACTGTGATTTTCTCTAATTATTCACTCTTGAAACTTGAGATTTTTCTCAAAGCAGAACAGAACTGATCTTTTTAATTTATTTTTTTCCCTAAGGGCTGGGCTGAGGTTTCAACTTTAAAATGCAGGTGGGCTTTCAAGTTATAGCACGGCAGTTCTCCCTGTTACCAACAACAAAATTTCTTTCATCAGCGCTCCTTGTTCAAAGGGAAGAAAAGCTTCAAATGCATATGCTTTCAAAGGAACTAAAGGGACTGATCATCTCTAGAGCCAGTCACAACTGTGAGCTCATGCCAGCTACAATCAATCTATAAACATGCTTAGGATTAAAAAAAAAAAAAGAAATCATCTCTTAAAGGGCAAATACTGAGTCCTTTTTGGTTTCTGATTCCTTGCAGGCACTCAGCTCCAAGGTGCTGATGAGAACTAGGGTCATGAAATCTTTGTGTTTTTGTATCTTTTTCTTTAAATTTTTTTTTATTAATGTTATTATTTGAGGTGCCTGGACACAGAGAAGGAGACAGAACAGAGGAGGAACAGAAGTTTCCCTTCTAACCAGAGCTGATGCTGCTATTGCCAGACTCACTTCTGGATGCAGGCCAGTGAACAGTTAAACTTTTCTCCCAATATACTGAATATACCACATGGTATCTGACACTGGACTCAATCCCAGAGCCAAGAAGAGGTTTAGTAGGAAGTCAGTTGGATTCTTGCCTAGCAGATAACAAAGTCTCTTCATTAAGATATTTCCACTAGGTATGTTTCTATCCAAAGGACACATTCCTAGGGGCAGTCTGTTATCCTGCGTTATCTGGTTGGTGTGGGTCATCTTGCTCCACTGTCCGTTTCTTCCCTGTCATTCTGTAACAATGCTGTCCTTTGAGATAACATGAAAGGCTCTTTGAGAACTGCCTTTATGCATGCATTTCCAGAAGTAAATTATGAAAGTGTTCTGATAAAATAGAATGGTTTAATTAATTCAGCAATTAATTGGGACAGCACCCATATCATTTGCTACTTGGAGCATCTTCACTTACCTGATTCACGGGTCGGGGGAGATGTGACTTGAATAGGGGCTCAAGGAGGGGCTTACAAAGAATATGCTTGTAATGTGGGAGACATGGGTTTGATCCCTGGGTCAGGAAGATCTCCTGAATAAGGGAATAGCTACCCTCTCCTATATTCTTGCATGGAGAATTCCATGGACAGAGGAGCCTGGCAGGCTACAGTCCATGCAGTTGCAAAGAGTTGAACACAACTGAGCGGCTGTTTTTCACTTTAGCCTTATTTTAAGGGAATGTGACTCACAAAATATGCAAATTAATTAATTAGGAAACTATATTTACTATATTTAGTTTAAAGCAGAGATTCTTTACATGTTTTATAAGGATTCTATAGTATTACTTGAGTAACACAAATTTGCTTATACTCAACTATTCCCCCCTTGAGACTGGCACATGTCTAGGTATGTCAAGTAGAAATTCATCTATATATTCACAGAAGCTAAAAGGAACTGTATTTTATATACAGCTACTATGAAGTCATAATTGATTTTATTCTCTTATTTGTGTGTCTACCTTTCCTTTAAATTCTGAACAACTTGAAGATGGAAACCAGGTTTTCTTTTTTTTTTTAATTTAGCTAATTTATTATTATTAGTTTTTTAATTTTAGCCTAATGTTTGGCCATAACAATAGTAATAATAGTAGTAGATAGTAACTGAAAATTGTTTGGTATTTGCTATGTGCCAGGTACATAGTGTGCTTTACATGCATTATTCTATGGGATAATCACATTTTTCTATGGAATAGGCACAGCTGAATTTTACAAAGAGGAAGATGAATATGTTACCCCAAATCACATAGCTACTGTAATAGAAACAAAGACTTGAACCCAAATATTTTGACTCTAGAATCCATATTCTTATCCACCTTCTGTATAGTAGTCGTCTGTCTTTGACTTGGGTTCCCTAAGAAGGGGGACCCTGAGGCAAGTATTTGATTGCAAATAGTTTGTTTGGTAAGTGATCCAAGGAGCATGGGTAGGAGAAGTGGAGACGGAGTCAGGAAAGGTCAAGAAGCCAATGACGGGATGCATTAGTGAGCAAGTTGCCGCTCCCCTTGCTGGGGCTCTTAGGGAGATATGGTGTAGGTCACACCCAGCATCTTCACCCAACCAGCAAGGAAGCTGATATGCCAGCTCCTGTTTACTGAGAGGTGCTCCAGTGGTGTCAGCTCTCCAACATGTCTGGTCTTCCCTATGTGGGGAAGAACACAGTTCCATGGCTCAAGAAAGCTCTCAGCAGGCAGTCATGGTGGGCTAGAGAGGATGATGGCTTCTTCAACAGCATGCATTTTTGTACCTCCCCCCCAAAAAAAATTAGAGACATGATATATTCATCAGTTCTGGGCCCTTTGATGATCAGTTAAGAAAAAAAAATAGTGCAGGTTCCTAACGGGGCTCTCCAGTTGCCATGCCAATTTTGTGGATCCCAGCCCTGTTGTGAGAGGAAGTGTGTGTGTGTGTGTGTGTGTGACATTTTAAAGCTGTTCAGACAATTACTACATGGTCATTTTCCTTTACCAGAGATAGTGCAGCCAGCCTTCCCTGGTACCAATTAAGTGAAGGGGGAAGAAAAAGAAAAAAGACAAAATTTAGAGTTTCTTGTCCCGCTTCATTGCTTTACTTAATTGACCTGTTTGAGTCTGTGCCAGAATTGAATCTTGTTAGTGGCAAAGTTTAAAAATCAACTCAAATTTCAATTTCATGCTGCTTTCAACATGGAAAAGTTTATAGTTGTTGGTGGTGGGGGTTAGTGACAATGAGCTGGGTTGGAGAATGTGTGTTTAGGAAAAGGAAACAAATTAGTAGCTTCATGTGCTGAAGTCTTTAATAATATGGTAATCTAAGGCTGAGTTATTATGAATTCTGAATAAGCGTTGTCTGCTGTTTAAAATTTCCCATGGCTTACTGTCAAATATATTAAAATGGATTTGGAAAGTCTGTAAGCCTTCTAATCATGGATAAAATATATTCTTTTACGGGACTCTAAATTTGTGGTAATTATGTGCCATTTAGTTAATCTCCCTACATTATTTACTGAGCATATTTTGTAGTCAAATACTTGAAGAGTTGACAGGGTAATGTTCAACAGCAGCTATAAGCAGAAATGAGAGAGAGAGAGGTTAGGGAAAAAAGGCATTTGAATGTAAAAATGATTTGTTTTCATGTTAGTTATTTATGGATTATTCCATTCAATGAGTAACATAGTTAACAGAGTCTCCTGTGTTCCATGAAACACTCAGCTTTGGGTGTGTGTGAACACATGTTAAAAAATAGAGTGTTAGGAACACAGTGATCCCCCAACACAAAAAGTGGATTTAATGAGACTAAGTATTAAGAATCCAATTTAGCACCCATATCACAGATCCTGGTAAACAGCCGCGGCATGTGAGGACACAGCAGCCACTTATATATTCTGGAGCCCCTAAGCAGTTGTTCACAATAAACAGCTTTTCTGAAGCTGCTCAGAATTGGAGGGATTTATTTTCCCAAATCATAATGGACAGATATTGAGAATGATGTAACATTGCATTTGGCCCCCTAAGTGTTTCCAGATCATCCTTGCTCACACATGGTAGCCGAAAATATCTTGATATTTATAAGCTCTCCTGCTGATGCACACTCTGGTGGGAACATTCGGAGTGGCCCTGTAGCTTTCTGGAGATCCCAAGGAAAGGGAATTAAGACTCTGCCATTTTTCACTTAAGCGGCAGAACGTATAAGAAGATACCACTTGAAAAGGGGGATGTCTGAGCTGTTGGCATACAGAATTTCATTTTTTACGTTTGTGTGTGACATGAAGATCCACTGTAAATCTTAGGCAAAAACAATGCTAACCACATATCCTCAGCAGGAAATTTTTATACTAAAATTAATGTATTACAACAATATGATACATAGGTAATCACTTTAAACCAGAACCTCAGTCATTGGATATGGTTCTCTTGTATTTTGCATTTTACAGAGCAAATAATTACAAATATAGGAAAGGAAATAAAATGCCTTTTCCCCCCTGCATTTTAAGCTACTAAGTTAACAAGATGAATGCCTATTTGCATGTGTGTTGATCCCTGGGGGACTTCACTCCGTGCCTAATGCCAGTTTTCTCGGTCTTCATGTTCCCTGTATCCCATTCATTGCCTTGAAAAAATATTGTCAGAAGCTGCTACTTTTCCACCCCCTTAACACAAGTTCTTGTGTCGGCTTCTCTTGTCATGCAGGCTCACCAAGTCTCAGCAGGTTTTATTTGTTTTAAAATACAGCTAATGATGCTGTTGAAACACTCAGCTTTGGGTGTGTGTGAACACATGTTAAAAAATAGAGTGTTAGGAACACAGTGATCCCCCAACACAAAAAGTGGATTTAATGAGACTAAGTATTAAGAATCCAATTTAGCACCCATATCACAGATCCTGGTAAACAGCCGCGGCATGTGAGGACACAGCAGCCACTTATATATTCTGGAGCCCCTAAGCAGTTGTTCACAATAAACAGCTTTTCTGAAGCTGCTCAGAATTGGAAGGGATTTATTTTCCCAAATCATAATGGACAGATATTGAGAATGATGTAACATTGCATTTGGCCCCCTAAGTGTTTCCAGATCATCCTTGCTCACACATGGTAGCCGAAAATATCTTGATATTTATAAGCTCTCCTGCTGATGCACACTCTGGTGGGAACATTCGGAGTGGCCCTGTAGCTTTCTGGAGATCCCAAGGAAAGGGAATTAAGACTCTGCCATTTTTCACTTAAGCGGCAGAACGTATAAGAAGATACCACTTGAAAAGGGGGATGTCTGAGCTGTTGGCATACAGAATTTCATTTTTTACGTTTGTGTGTGACATGAAGATCCACTGTAAATCTTAGGCAAAAACAATGCTAACCACATATCCTCAGCAGGAAATTTTTATACTAAAATTAATGTATTACAACAATATGATACATAGGTAATCACTTTAAACCAGAACCTCAGTCATTGGATATGGTTCTCTTGTATTTTGCATTTTACAGAGCAAATAATTACAAATATAGGAAAGGAAATAAAATGCCTTTTCCCCCCTGCATTTTAAGCTACTAAGTTAACAAGATGAATGCCTATTTGCATGTGTGTTGATCCCTGGGGGACTTCACTCCGTGCCTAATGCCAGTTTTCTCGGTCTTCATGTTCCCTGTATCCCATTCATTGCCTTGAAAAAATATTGTCAGAAGCTGCTACTTTTCCACCCCCTTAACACAAGTTCTTGTGTCGGCTTCTCTTGTCATGCAGGCTCACCAAGTCTCAGCAGGTTTTATTTGTTTTAAAATACAGCTAATGATGCTGGGTACAATAAATATTGGCCTTCCCTGGTGGCTCCCATGGTAAAGAATCCACTTGCAATACAGGAGACCTGTGTTTGATCCCTGGGTTGGGAAGATCCCCTGGAGGAGGGCATGGCAACCCTCTCCAGTATTCTTGCCTGGAAAATCCCCATGGACAGAGGAGACAGAAGGGCTATAGTCCATGGAGTCACAAAGAGTTGGACACGATTGAGTGACTATGCACAGCACATAATGAATATTATCCTGGAAACTTCCACTTTTCTTCTTGACCTTCACATGAGGTCTCTGCCTTGCTACTTCTGTGTTATAGAACCTTCTGTGAGAAGAAAAATAGCAAGATTAATTGTAATAGACTAGAACTCTTGGAGGGTGTAGTCTTACTCCATTTTATATATCCTCAGAGCCCGAACACAATACTTAAAATAAAAACAACAACCCTTCCCATATGAGAAGTGAGCATCTGTTGAAATGAATGGACATATACGCACAGACAGGCATCTTGCCTCAGTTTTAACGTCTTAAGTTTTAAACCAGCCATAGGAGGTCAGGCACTGATATGACTGAGTAGGTGACTTTAGCTACCTTACATGCTTTCGTGGTTCTATGAAGATATACTTGGAACATAAACCCCCTGATTTTGACCTGGTTACCAAACTGCTCAAGGAGATTCTCTAAACAAGTGGAAACAATAAACACAAGACTATTTTGCTGGAAATGCAAACAGACAAAGTATTTGAGGGCCCGATGGTGAGAACACATCTATCTGTTTTTAAGGAGAGGGTGAGGAGATAATATCAATACCACCATTTGAGCTGAGAGATTTCTTGGCTTCAGAGTTGCCAAAATTCATCTTACTCTGTTTGTGAACCAATTCATTAACATGCATAGGGAAATGGCAGTCACATCTATTCTACAGATAGCAAGACTAATAGATGTATAGCATGTAGCTTTTCAAAGTCACTCAGAGATGGTGATGAAATGGTTACCTATCCTCTACTGATTCATGAGTTCAAGATTTTCCTTCCCTAAACACATTAACACGAAACATCCCGTTCTCCCCACTTCTGCTCTCCAATTATTAGCTAAAGTGTGTGTTGGCACTGAAGGCATGCTTGAAACATGCAGTCACATCTGAACGCCTTCACAGATCAAATGAGAGTGCATCTTGAAAAAGAAATATACAGTGAATCTAAACATGTATATTTTGTTCATTTTGTATACGTGATACCAAAGGAAGTTTTCAAAGCTTGCTTATTCTGACTTCTAATAGCACATAAGCCAGTCTTGTAAATAATGACTAGCCAGTACAGAGTGCTTTATACAAATGGGAGCAGATCCAGGGGATATGATAATTGTATGTGAGTGCTAAGTAGCTTTAGTCGTGTCTGACGCTTTGTGACCCTATGGACTATATCCCAGCAGGCTCCTCTGTACGTGGAATTCTAAAGGCAAAAATACTCTAGTGGGTTGCCATGCCCTCCTCCAGGGAATCATCACAACCCAGGGATCGAACCCACTTCTATTAAGTCTTCTGAGTTGGCAGGCAGGTTCTTTACCACTCACGACCTGGGAATGTATGTGTGCAATTGCGTCTGCTAATTTTGGTTGTTTGTAACAAGTCTGCTTATTCCTACCAGAGTAAATACTAGAAATGACTGAATCTACTGATCTTTTATTTTCTAGAGATAGAACATAATTCTAATAGATAACAAGAACATTATTTTTTTAATGACAGATCTCAGCTGCTCTAAAAAGAAAAACACATTATTTCCTCATATCACATTTATTGTGGCTTAAAAAAAATACTTTTACCAATAGCACTACTTAGAGGGCAGTTTCGTTCTCTTCAGTTGCTCAGTCATGTCCGACTTTTTGTGACCCCATGGACTGCAGCACACCAAGCTTCCTTCCTGTCCATCACCAACTCCTAGAGCTTGCTCAAACTCATATCCATCAAGTTGGTGATGCCATCCAAGTATTGCATCTGTCATCCCCTTCTCCTCCTACCTTCAATCTTTCCCAGTATCAGAGTCTGTTCCAATAAGTCAGTTCTTCACATTGGGTGACCAAATTATTGGAGCTTCAGCTTCAGTATCAGTCCTTCCAATGAACATTCAGGACTGATTGCCTTTAGGATTGCCTGGTTGGATCTCCTTGCAGTCCAAGGGGCTCTCAAGAGTCTTCACCAACACCACAGTTCAAAAGCATTGATTTTTTGATGCTCAACTTTTTTTAATGTCCAACTCTCACATCCATACATGACTATTGGAAAAACCATAGCTTTGACTAGACAGAACTTTGTCATCAAAGTAATGTCTCTGTTTTCTAATGCTGTCTAGGCTGGTCATAGCTTTTCTTCCAAGAAGCAAATGTCTTTTAATTTCATGGTTGCAGTCACCATCTGCAGTGATTTTGGAGTCCATGAAAATAAAGTCTGCCACTGTTTCCATTGTTCCCTTATCTATTTTCCATGAAATGATGGGACTGGATGCCATGGTCTTAGATTTTTGAATGTGGGGTTTTAAGCCAACTTTTTCACTCTCCTCAAGAGGCTCTTTAGGCTCCTCGTCTTAGCTTTCTTCCATAAGAGTCGTGTCATCTGCATATCTGAGATTATTGATATTTCTCCCAGCAGTCTTGATTCCAGCTTGTGCTTCATCCAGCCCAGCCTTTTGCATGATGTACTCTGCACAGAAATTAAATAAGCAGGTGACAATACACAGCCTTGACCTACTCCTTTCCTGATTTGGAACCAGTCTGTTGTTCCATGTCCGGTTCTAACTGTTGCATCTTGACCTGCATATAGATTTCTCAGGAATCAGGTAAAGTAGTCTGATATTCCCAGCTCTTTAAGAATTTTCCATAGTTTGTTGCATTTCACACAATCAAAGATTTAGCATAGCCAGTGAAGTAAGTAGGTGCCTTGCTTTTTCGATCCAATGGATGTTGGCAATTTGATCTCTGGTTCCTCTGCCTTTTCTAAATCCAACTTGGACATCTGGAAGTTCTCATTTCTCATACTATTGAAGCCTTGCTTGGAGAATTTTGAGCATAACTTTGCTAGCATGTGGGATGAGTGCATTTGTGTGGTAGTTTGAACATTTCTTTGGCATTGCCTTTCTTTGAGACTGGAATGAAAACTGATCTTTTCCAGTCCTGTGACCACTGCTGAGTTTTCCAAATTTGCTGGCCTATTGAGTGCTGCACTTCACAGCCTCAACTTTTTGGATTTTAAATAGCTCAGCTAGAATTCCATCACCTCTACTAGCTTTGTTCATAGTGATACTTCCTAAGGCCCATCGGACTTTGCATTCCAAGATTTCTGGCTCTAGGGGAGTGATCACACCATCATGGTTTTCTGGATCATTAAGATCTTTTTTGTATAGTTCTTCTGTGTATTGTTGCCACCTCTTCTTAATACTTCTGCTTCTGTTAGGTCCAGGCCATTTCTGTCCTTTATTGTGTCCAGTTTTACAAGAAAATTTCCCCTAGTATCTCTAATTTTCTTGAAGAGAGAGATCTCTAATCTTTTCCATTCTATTGTTTTCATCTATTTGTTTGCATTGATCACTTAGGAAGTCTTTTTATTCTTTGGAACTCTGCATTCAGATGGATATAGCTTTCCTTTTCTCCTTTGCCTTTTGCTACTCTTCTTTTCTCAGCTATTTGTAAGCCTCCTCAGACAGCCATTTTGCCTCTTTGCATTTCTTCTTGGGGATGGTTTTGATCACAGCCTTCTGTACAAGATTACAAACCTCCATGCATAGTTCTTCAGGCACTCTGCCTATCAGATTTAATCTCTTGATCTATGTCACTTCCTCTGTATAATTGTAAGGGATACAGTCAACACATTAAAGATTATGTCAAAATGATAGCTATATCCAGGAGAGGCCATATAACTTAAAAAAGTAAAAATTAGTATGGCCTAAAGTAATCTAACTAGTTTTAGTTCAGTTCAGTCGCTCAGTCGTGTCCAACTCTTTGCAACTCCATGAATTGCAGCATGCCAGGCCTCCCTATACATCACCAGTTTAGTCTGATACATTTTATGAGAAGATAATATACTATACTTTGCATGCCCTGGGATACTAAAAACATTGATGTTGTAATAAATAATAATGAATATATCAATGTATTCCAAAAGGTAGAAATGGCACAGATGACAGCCTTTAGTAAAAATTAGTAAACAAGTGTATAAATAAACTAATAAAACTATAAAAGAGAACATGGAAAGAATAAAAACTGAAACCACAGATTTTATAGAAAGTAAAATTTTAAAAGGCTTATATTCTAGAATATGAAACTAGCAAAATCAATGAAAAAATATAATTTTGTTTAAATAATAGAAAGTAAAAACAAGTAAATTAAGCATTCATATCATTTAGTTAGGAAGTGACCAG
>SJYC01033720.1:0-10971 GCA_006408675.1 Madoqua kirkii | reverse complement strand
TTATAAAAGAACATTTCTAGCCATTAAATGACTATATCATTTTTCAAGCACATTTTTTGTGACAAAATTACCTTATAGCATATTCCCTCCACTCCTTATAACTCTTACTTCAATAATTAATTAGAAGAAATGAATTTGTATTAGCTTAAAGGAACTATTTTGTTAAAGGAATGTTAAATCTCTGTCTCGGCCAAAACATTTACATAGTTTGCTTTAACCATAATTAGGGAAACTGTGACCAATGCAATATTCTTATAAACATGATTTTGTGGTATCTTAGAGTACAGCCTAATGAGAGAAATAACAAGATATAGAATGTATCTCTATATGTGGGCAGTTAAAGAAAGAACAGGAATGACTATTTGAGAAGTAACTCAACCTTCAACTCATATACTATACACAGCTTATGAAATATTTCACATACTATAACTCTGGTGCTGTAATCTTGACTTAGAGTGGAGTTGGTGCTACTCCAAACCTGTCTCATTGGGTAGTCACATGTTTTTCTTACATGCCACTGGTTATAAGACATTTTTTAAGTTCTTCTAACAATGAAAAAAAGCATTGCCAATTCAAGATAACATGCCCTTGTTTGTAAGACACATCCCATTTCCAGAAATACTAAAGTATGAAAAAATGTGCATCAGTAAAATCTAATAAAGAAAATTCCATTCAAACTGTCCTATGATCTAGTCTCTAATTGATATTATTAATGTTTCCCCAGTGACTGAGGCTGGTTCATGTTTCATACCCAGTATCTGAATAGTAGCAAGTCTCCTTTACTAAATTCTGAATAGTCAGCTCCTCTTTCTGTCAATATAGCCGCTTCAGAGAACATTTTTAGTCATATTTCAGTGCCTCTTCCCTGATGGCTCCTAATGTCTACAGCAAGATCTGTACCATCCTTGAGAGTAAGGAAGCCCATGCTTTTCGAAAGTGCTTCCTGCCAAACATCTCATTACAGTTTGTCTCCTTACCACCCATGTGATGGACTGGTACTGTCACAAAGATAACACTGGAGTGACTGGTGTTAATAGCAGGAGAAGAACACAAGTTACCTGACTGGAAATAAAAGATACACGAACATGTTGCATGAAGTTAGGGGAGGCAGAGTATGAAATCTAAGCTTCCCAGGCCCTCAAATCCCCTACAATGTTCGCTGCTGATCGTGATATCTCCTGGTTGGAATCCTTGGGGCAATAAGCAAACACAGACTTGTGGTCACAGCAGGGAAGGAGCAGGTGGGACTCATTGAGAAAGTAGCGTTGAAACATATACACTATCACATGTAACACAGATAGCTAGTGGGAAGAGGCTGTGTAACACAGGGAGCTCAACTCTACGCTCCGTGATGAGCTACAGGGGTGGGATGGGGGAGTGGTGGGAGGGAGGCTCACAAGGATGGGCACGTATGTATGCCTATAGCTCATTCAGATTGTTGTGTGGCAAAAACTAACACAACATTGGAAACCAACTATATTCCAACTAAAAATAAAAACAAAAAAGATTCTGTCATTGGATTTTCGATACCCTCCTGTCCTCCAGCAGACCTCCAGCTATGCTGAAGCCCTTTAGGTATGTGGTACATACTAGAGGCTGGTGAGCTACAGTTTACAGGGTTGCCAAGAGTCAGATACAACTGAGCGACTGAGCAAACACACAACATGTGGTACACGCTAGTCCAAAAGGCGTGATAACCAGTAGAGCTCTGGCACATCCTGATTAGTGGCTTCAGGACCAGGTAAAACAAAGATCAGTTCCGCAGGAATAACATCCCCCAACAGAACTATGTTTTGAGCTAGAAATGTCTCCTTTATCCTCATATATACTTTATTTACAATTTTGCTTCTTTGTTGGAAAAGAATATCTTTTTATGTTGAATGTTACCATGAGTCTCTCTCACTGAGCAGGCACAGAGAGACTTTGTGTCATTCAGTACGACACAGGTGGGCATTGTCTTGTCCACAGCAGAACAGGGCATTAGTGTTTCTAGGTCTAACCATTTCAAGGCTACTTACAAGTAGAATAAGCTGCCCAGTTCAAAGTGTGGAACATAATGGCTGTTGGAATTTTGATTCCTTAGGTGAAACTTCTGATATTCTAATGACACTTTATTAAAGGGAGAGAAAAAAGTAGCCTTTTGAATCACAGAAAGTTCACTTCCAGCACCTACCCAGAGACATCTGTGAAATGACTAGTGAGAGGAAAATACATCTCACAAGGAAGAATCTTACCTCTGAACTCTTTCAGTTCTGTTCTCAGATCAAGAAAACTAATCATTAGGGGAAAATGCCTACACTGTTTTATTTTTAGCTCTAGTAAGGAGAAACTTATTATTTCTTTCACTCCCTGGATGAGACAGAAAATATTCTCTAGGAGTCTAATAACATACAGTATTCTGCTGATTTTTCCAGTTGTGGGGAAACACCTATATTGTACTGTAAATGGAGGATAATTTATGAGTCACAGAGGTAAAAAATGGTTTCTAAAATTCTACTTTGGTTACAGATAAGACAAGGACAACCTGATTCAACATGTTCAGTTCAGTTCAGTCGCTCAGTCGTGTCCGACTCTTTGCGACCCCATAAATCACAGCACGCCAGGCCTCCCTGTCCATCACCAACTGCTGGAGTCCACCTAAACCCATGTCCGTTGAATCAGTAACACCATCCAATCATCTCATCCTCTGTCATCCCCTTCTCCTCCTGCCCTCAATCTTTTCCAGCATCAGGGTCTTTTCAAATGAGTCAGCTCTTCGCATCAGGTGGCCAAAATATTGGAGTTTCAGCTTCAGCAACAGTCCTTCCAATGAATATTCAAAACTGATTTCCTTTAGGAGGAACTAGTTGGATCTCCTTGCAATCCAAGGGACTCTCAAGAGTCTTCTCCAACACCACAGTTCAAAAGCATCAATTCTTCGGCGCTCAGCTTTCTTTATAGTCCAACTCTTACATCCATATATGCGGCTGCTTCTAAGTCGAGTCAGTCGTGTCCAATCCTGTGCGACCCCATAGACAGCAGCCCACCAGGCTCCTCTATCCATGGAATTTTCCAGGCAAGAGTTCTGGAGTGGGGTTCCACTGCCTTCTCTGATCCATACATGACCACTGAAAAAAAACATAGCTTTGATTAGATGGATCTTTATTGACAAAGTTATGTCTCTGCTTTTTAATGTGCTGTCTGGGTTGATCAGAACTTTTCTCCCAAGGAGTAAGTGTCTTTTAATTCCATGGCTACAGTCATCACCTGCAGTGATTTTGGAGCCCCCAAAAATAAAGTCTGACACTGTTTCCTCATCTATTTCCCATGAAGTGATGGGACCAAATGCTATGATCTTCGTTTTCTGAATGTTGAGCTTTAAGCCAACTTTTTCACTCTCCTCTTTCACTTTCATCAAGAGGCTCTTTAGTAATAAGCAGGGTGACAATGTACAGCCTTGATGTACTCCTTTTCCTATTTAGCACCAGTCTGTTGTTCCATGTCCAGTTCTAACTGTTGCTTCCTGATCTGCATGCAGGTTTCTCAAGAGGCAGGACAGGTGGTCTGGTATTCCTGTCTGTAGTGACTATAGATGGCCCTGACCTTTCAGGACCACTCTGGTAAGTTGGTATCTGGGCTCACTTCTGTATGTGGCACTGTGATGCAGTGGCAGTGGGTGGTAATCTCATTGACCTGTCATTTTCCTACATTTCTGGCCTGGGGAGATAGCACAAAATGGACTACATGGAACTGGTTTCCCCATAAGAAAGGGGAGAGCAGGTACTAGGAGAGTGCTGGACAGACATTAACAATAGAGTTTTCTCTGATTTTAGCTTTCATATCAGCTTAATATTTCTATATGGTATTGACTCCTGATCAGTGGAGTGGAAACACAGCAATGTGTTACCTACCATTGACTAATTACTGTTAAACAATAATTGAAAGAAAATCTATTTCCTATGACTTAGATGCTTGTCCCAAGTCTATAGGATGCCCTTCTCAGTATTTTTAGTTTTGTCAGGTTTGATTTCAAAATAATTTTTGATCATCCTTTATACTGGATGCTGAGGGTGTTTTAATCTTCACTGTAGTTACATCTATATTTATGCCTTGAAAATTTTCTGATATATCAAAAATCCATTGAGACACATACAGATGTTTCATTTTCTTGTCTTCTGAAAAAGCTGACATATATTGTTAAATGTAGATAAAATATGTTTTAACAAAAGCAATTTAGAGCTATCACTGGTAAATAATGAACTATAAACAGGAAAGTACTGAAAATTAACACAGGTTTTAAATAGGATTAATTATTAACTAACTACTCATTTGAAAGCTCAAATCCAATTTATGTAACTGCTTGATTAAATAAAGTTTTTACTTTGATATGATAAGATGTAATAATTTGGTGTTTTCTTTTTCACATTGCTCCAGCTCTTAGGATTATAGTTTATATTTCAGACAATTAAGAATGCCAGACATTTCATCATATACCTACCTGTTAGGATGGGTTCTACAGCAAAGAGAAAAAAAAAGGCATGTAACTTAAACTGGCTTAAATTGAAAGACCAAAGTAGGTTAAACCTTAGTTTGACTTAATTAAGAGAGTTTTCTACTTTAAACTCCTTTGTGGGTCAGCGTCCTAACTGAGTCTGGGCCTCACATCTCTGCAGGAAAACACTGAAAAGAGAAATCATTTCCAAGTTTCCTAGAATAGAAAGATCAACTTTTCCAGGAGCCTTCAGCAAACTTTTCTCATATGCTTTAACCCAAATTATATCAAAGGCACATTTCTAATCATTGACAAACATATTGAACAAATCACTTTTACCCCTAGAACTGGCAAAGGATCAGCTATTCCTTATGGTAATTAGCTGCACTAAATCACACTTCTTAGGGGAAGATAAAAGGGCAAAAATGGGTATTGGGTAGGCACCAACTACTCCCCTAGGATGAAGTTCAAGCAATATATTTTGCTTGAGAAAATGGGTGGAATGCTTTGGTTAGAAAGGTGTTCAGTATGTACTTGCCCGACATCCTATTGTTTTGCCATAAGAACAATAGGGCGTGTGTTTGTGCATGCTCAGTCATGTCTAATTCTTTGCAGCCCCATGGACTGTAGCCTGCCAGGCTCCTCTGTCCACAGAATTTTCCAGACAAGAATACTGAAGTAGGTTGCCATTTCCTTCTCCAGGGGATATTCCTGACCCAGAGACTGAACTCATGTCTCCTGCATTAGTAAGCAGATTCTTTACCAGTGTGCCACTTGGGAAACCCATAAGAACAATATTATCAATTAAAATAAAATCAGGTTTCAAAATCACTAATAATCTCACGTCTCTAACTCAATTTCCTTTAAGATTATGGCCTTATTTTTCTACTAATTACATTGTAAATATCTCTGTATATTGTGATACCACTTCATACCCCTATTATTAATTTTGACAAGTTCATATATGTAACTGACAATAGTGAAAGCAAATTCCCTCAGTCTTGTCCGACTCTGCGACTCCATGGACTAGCCCACCAGACTCCTCCATCCATGGGATTTTCTAGGCAAGAGTACTGGAGTGGGTTGCCATTTCCTTCTCCAGGGAATCTTCCCAGCCTGAGGATCAAATCTGTGTCTCCCACATTGCAGGCAGACGCTTTACTGTCTGAGCCATCAGGGGATCTGACAATATTTAACTGTAAAATTGTGGATGAGTACGTGCTCAGTCATGTCTGACTCTTTGTGAACCCATGGACTGTAGCCCTTCAGGTTCTTTTGTCCACAGAATTTTCCAAGCAAAAATACTAGAATGGGTGCCATTTCCTACTCCAGGGGATCTTCTACCAGGGAATCTTCCCAGCCTGAGGATCAAATCTGTGTCTCCCACATTGCAGGCAGACGCTTTACTGTCTGAGCCATCAGGGGATCTGACAATATTTAACTGTAAAATTGTGGATGAGTATGTGCTCAGTCATGTCTGACTCTTTGTGAACCCATGGACTGTAGCCCTTCAGGTTCTTTTGTCCACAGAATTTTCCAAGCAAAAATACTAGAATGGGTGCCATTTCCTACTCCAGGGGATCTTCTTGACCCAGGGATCAAACCTGCGTCTTTTGCATCTCCTGCATTGGCAGGCAGACTCTTTACCGCTGCACCACCTGGGAAGTCCCACTGTAAAGTTAATTTACATTTAATTCTAAAATATTTGTCTGTTTCTTACATTTTTCATTGTTTTCATGATTTGAGAGGGTTAATTCCTTATTTTCAACCTATCTTAGAAGTAATGTCATTGTTCCTATGAAACAGAAATGGCAGTGTGACTACTTTGCCATCTGAATGCCACTTTTAGGCAATAAACTCTAGATCCAGATAAAACAAAGAAGTATTTCCTGATATGATACAGACAGGGAATATACTGTATTTGAATGCCAGAAAAATCAAGAACATCATTCAGAAGGAAATTGTACTAGACTGTAAACCAGAAAATATGTTACAGAGTAATGCTTGGGAAGTCTCAGAAAGGCTTCTTACCATCTTTAAATTGAGCCTATTCATATAACATGATGTCAAGAATAAAAGGACAAAAATAGTCTCTGCCCTCTCTGCTGCCAACAGATAGGGAAATTGTTTGATAGTATGTTGTAATTTTTGAAATAATATTTACTTTTCTGCTTTCAAAAGCAATATATGTTCATTGTGGACTTTTTTAAAAATTCAGGAAAAAATATATAAAAGCAAATACAAGCTATCTGTAAACCCACAGTTCAGAAATAACTCTTAGTATCACCTTTAATGTTGTTTCTACAATTTGTATTTTAATGCTATAAAATTAGATGTAGTTCTATACCCCCTTCAATACTTCATATTGTGAAGGGTGATTTCAAGCAGCAGAATATCAATTCAAAATTGAGTGACACATTATTTTGATAGACTGTACTTTATGTCAAAGTAATAAAAAAAAATCTTCAATACACTGACATCAAGTCTTTCTCTATAAAGGAAGCAAAGAAAATTTCTCTGATGTAATCACCAGGCAGCAGTCACAGAAGCAGTGGATTCCTGATGTTGTTCTCTTGCCCAGAAATACTTAAAATGCAGGGTACACAGTGAGTGAGCAGGCATGGGCCTGTTCCCCACTAACCCTGTGTATCCCTCCACATGCATAATCCAGGACAGACATCATCTCAGTATTCTAAGAACTTTCACTTTAAGTGAAAACCCTAGGGCCAGAACTCCACTCAGCGCCTGTCCACCCATCAACTGAGCATCTTCCTGAGGGTGTGTAGATACCCACCCGGGATCTAGTCTGACAGGCTTGATCCCTGTCACCTGGCTTGAGTCTGAAGTCCCAACCCAGGGACTAGCGCCACCCAACCCTACTATGCCACGCTCATAATTTTTTGTTTGTTTGCCTTTTTTTTTTCTTTCCCCACTTCACACATCTTGTGGGATCTTAGTTCTCCAACCAGGGAGGCCAGGAATTGAACCCAGGCCCTCAGCAGTGTAAGGCGGGAGACCTAACTGCTAGACCACCAGAGTAGTCCCCCAAATGTGCTACATAGTGTTATCTTAGAAAGACAGGACAAAGAACCAGAAATCTACTTGTCTGAAAATTAAGCTTTTCAGTCCCTCGTGGACACCTTTGCCATTCAAGTAGATGGTTGGCCCTGAAAAGCAGTCTGGGAATAAAGTAGAAGACTGTTTTTTATTTGCTTCTACAAAAATGGTGTAGGCTTCTCCCTAAGATTTAGGATAACATTCTATGGTCTGTGTGCACCTGGGGGTGACAACTGACGATGCACAGGTCTCCTTAATTTCCCTCCCCACACAGCGCCCGACAGCAGCGTGGAAGCTTCTGTGTGTGAGTGTGATGTAGTTGGAAACATCAATATTGCCAGCTCTCATCTCTCCCTTGATCTGTTTTTGCAATACATCTTTTTCATCATTACAGTTGGGCATTTGCACATAGTCTGCCCTCTTGGATTGGAATTTCTCTTCTACTGAATATTTTCTGTGACCACCACGGCAGGATTTGGAATCAGAACTGCAAGCTCAATGTTCTCTCCACTACATAACTGTGTGCCTTTAGTCAAGTGATTAAATGTTCTGAAGTCTCAGTTTTTCCTCATGTGAAAATGCAGTGAATAATGTCAGACCTTCTTATGTTACAGTTATTTTGAGGTTCCAGTGAGATAATGTTTTATCTGAAAGTTTACTCACTAAAATACAAAAGTAATCATAGCTTCCATGCTTAAACCCTTGAATGGCTCTCTCACTTATAATAAGGTTCTAAATACTTATGATGTCCTTTCTTATCTTGCCTTGTTTCTATCCAGTGTCATCTCCTGTATCTTCCTGCTGAAACTTCAACACATTAGCCACTTCATTCAGCCATTTCATTTTCAAAATAAATGGGGGCCAGCGGGGGGGGGGGGCAGTCAATTTGCTATCTTTTTAAAGCATATGCTCTGCATGCTGTTCTGAGAAAAAAATCCTTTGAATACCAAAATGTAATATTAACATAGGTGATCTTTGTATTATGACTCTATGTCTGGCCTTTATAAAAGATGGTCTACTCATTTCAAAACTGTTTCATACGCAACAGGTGGTATGCCCTGTTTGACTAATTCAGAGTGGAGTCAACAGCAGATGGATAAACAGCTTGGCATCTGGCTTTGGCCCTGCTGCAGAAATGCCAAGAGAAGCCCTAGCATCCCGCATTCCTTGCCTTTTCTAAGGTTTCTGTTGTCACAGGAATGGCTCATTTTGCGGCTCCAGCAATGCTTGAAATTGACTGTCTGGTATCACAGAATGCCTGACCCTGACCAGGGGGCAAATGTCAACCCATGCCAGAGTACACAGCTTGGTTTCAAACTGACTAACAAAATTCACTTAGGGGAAGGGCATTGTGCTGATTTGATGCCAAGAACTGTGGAAAATTATTCCATCCTTAATTCAAAAGTTCATTTTCAGCTTGCTAGTCAGCCATGGTAAATATGAAAGTTATAGAAACATATCCACCACTTTTATCCCTTCTCCTGTGTTTTGTCACTTCCATTCTTCAAAAACTCAAATGGAAATACAAAGCACTCAGTATAGTCTGCTTTTGCTATGGATTTGCTTAGGTGGCATTCCCAACAAGCAGCAATGAACTGGGTATTCTTAGGCATGAGAGTAAAGAAGTGCTTTCAAGAAACTAAAGAAAACAGTCTGGACAGGGGAAAAAGTCTGTCAATGATGTAACTTTAGAATTCTACCTTCAGACTTCAGATGCCCTGTGGGCTACTCAAAATGGATGGATCATGTTGGAGAGGTCTGACAGAATGTGGTCCACTGGAAAAGTGAATGGCAAGCCACTTCAGAATCCTTGCCTTGAGAACCCCATGAACAGTATAAAAAGGCAAAAAGATAGGACACTGAAAAATGAACTCCCCAGGCCGGTAGGTGCCAAATATGCTACTGGAGATTCCAGAAAGAATGAAGGGAGCCAAAGCAAAAACAATGCCCAGTTATGGATGTGACTGTTGATAGAAGCAAGGTCCGATGCTTTAAGGAGCAATATTGCATGGGAACCTGGAATATTAGGTCCATGAATCAAGGCAAACTGGAAATGGTCAAACAAGAGATAGCAACAGTGAAAGTTGACATTCTAGGAATCAGAGAAATAAAATGGCCTGGAATGGGTGAATTTAACTCAGATGATCATTATATCTAATACTGTGGGTAGAAATCTCTTAGAATAAATGGAGTAGCCATCATACTCAACAAAAGTCCGAAGTGTAGTCCTTGGATGCAATCTCAAAAATGACAGAATGATTTCAGTTCATTTCCAAGGTAAACCATTCAATATTGCAGTAATCTAAGTCTATATCCTGAGCAGTAATGCTGAAGAAGTTGACGTTGAATGATTCTATAAAGACCTACAAGAGCTTTTAGAACTAACATCCAAAAAAGATATCCTTTTCATTATAGGGGACTGGAATGCAAAAGTAGGAAGTCAAGAAACACCTGGAATAACAGGCAAATTTGGCCTTAGAGTACCGAATGAAGCAGGGCAAAGGCTAATAGAGGTTTGCCAAGGGAACACACTGGCCATAGCAAACACCATCTTCCAACAACACAAGGGAAGACTCTACACATAGACATCATCAGATGGTCAACAAGGAAAACAGATTGATTATATTCTTTGCAGCCAAAGATGGAGAAGCTCTATACAGTCAGCAAAAAATATAAATAAATAAAAATAGACCAGGAGCAGACTGTGGCTCAGATCATAAACTGCTTATTGCCAAATTCAGACTTAAATTGAAGAAAGTAGGGAAAATCGCTAGACCATTCAGGTATGACCTAAATCAAATCCCTTATGATTACACAGTGAAAGTGAGAAATAGATTTAAGGGCTAGATCTGATAGATAAATTGCCTGATGAACTATGGATGGAGGTTCATGACACTGTACAGGAGATAGAGACCAAGAACATACCAGAGAAAAAGAAATGCAAAAGAGCAAAATGACTGTCTGAGGCAGCCTTACAAATAGCTGTGAAAAGAAGAGAGTGAAAAGCAAAGGAGAAAAGGAAAGATATATCCATTGAAAGCAGGGTTCCAAAGAATAGCAAGGAGAGATAAGAAAGCCTTCCTCGGTGATCAACGCAAAGAAATAGAGGAATACAACACAAAGGGAAAGACTAGAGATCTCTTCAAGAAAATCAGAGATACCAAGAGAACATTTCATGCAAAGATGGGCTCAAAAAAGGACAGAAATGGTATGGACCCAAGAGAAACAGAAGATATTATGAAGAGGTTGCAAGAATACACAGAAGAACTGTACAAAAAATGTCTTCATGACCCAGCTAATCATGATGGTGTGATTACTCACCTAGAGCCAGACATCCTGAAAATGTGAAGTCAAGTGGGCCTTAGGAAGCATCACTATGAACAAAGCTAGTAGAGGTGATGGAATTCCAGTTGAACTATTTCAAATCCTAAAAGATGATGCTG